>KK112659.1:0-77964 GCA_000611955.2 Stegodyphus mimosarum
AATTTGAATACATGTAGAAATTTTTGAGAAACATTTGTGATTTGGTCATTTTGGTACCTGCATGTTGTTTGGTGCAAAACAAAACATCTGTCTTCTTTGTCTGGGTGTCTCGAGAAATTCCTCAAATGGTGCCTCGATGGGGAGTGCTAATAGACGACATCTACTAATAAGGATAGCGGCTCTACGGAATAGTTACAGGAAAACGAACCATATGCTTTAAAGAAATTACTAACTATTATTTAATGTCAAAAGTTTATAAAGATAATAAATAAAAGAATTTAAAAGCACTCTAGTGATAGGTATTTGATTTAGTTAAGAGGAAAGATGCCTTCTTATCTGAATGTTTCTTTTTGTCTTCGTATTGTAGAAAAATGAACAGCGAGAAAGCTAGAATCTTTTGTAGTACAGTAAAATTTCAGATTTGAGGGCGAGACATTGCAAAGGAAAATCGCAAAAACGTTTTAAGGAAATGAAAATTTTTCCGAAAAACACATATAAAAATTTCGGAGCTCTGCTAAGATGCTGCCTCCAGCGTTCATGATCACAGCGCCCTCCTCTCTCATTAAAGACAGACAGACAAAGCAGACAGATGTCTTGTTTTGCACCCGCTAAGTCTTTCTGCACCGATGGGCAAAAAATCAAGCTATGATGCGAAGGAAATGTATATAGAAAGAGGGCAATTTCGTATTTAAGAGGAGAGTAAAAAGGAACTTCGTATATTTTATACGAGTTCTAAAGGCCTGGGAAAATAGATGGGACAAAGCAAAATTAAAAATATATGGTCCAAAAGTAATCGAGAGGGAAAAAAATAAAAAGGGTCTATAGGAAGGAAAGGAAAAGAAGAGAGAAAAATTTCCTAAAATACGATTGTGTCTATGAGTGTAGTCCAAAGGAAGGGGGAAGCTGTGTTCATTTACAATAAATAGTGTCTTCCAGTCGTGTGTAGTGAGTGTGTTTGGTAAAGCTGAATAGATGTGATGATGGGGGTATTTAAATGAGTAAAAAAATAAAAAAATATTGGGGGTCCAGTCACATAAAGGTTTAAATCTAGTTTAGAAGCTAACCTTTGCTACGACAGGAAACTAAAATTTTAAAAATTTTTACATTATTTTTTTTAACATGGGGGAAGGGGGACTTTGGGACACAACAACAAAAGTATATATTAACTAAAGTAACATTAACTCTTTCGGTTTCCAAAACATATTCATACATATTTTTCCCAAAAACAGCATCAGAGAAAATCATAAATCCATACACAGTGCGATCTTTATCTTTAGTCTAAATGAATTCATCGAGCGTGGAATGAGCTCGACGATGTTGGGGACTTTTTGCAGACAATCTTTGATAGAAGGTGAGTTCTTTTCTCTGGCCCTCCATCAAAAACGGGTCGCACTATTGTAATGGAATTTTCTTTCATTACGGCTCTGTGAGGTAGGTAGTGTTCACTTTCTTCGTCACAGGAGTTCTTAACTTCTTCAATAACGTCTTCCTGAAGCCATTCCCTAAACACTTCTTCGTATGCTTCTAAGTTTCCACTCCTCTTCAATGAATCAATGCAGCCCTTTAGCCTTCGCTCTCCAACATGTCTGCAAGTGGGCAAAGGAGGATGGCCTTGTATCCACGGGAGGCTTACAATGTACAACGTTCCCATCAACATCTAATTTCACACTTCTGTTAAAATGTTCTTCAGCTGCCATCTCAATCTCTTGTCCCCTTGCCTTCTCTCCAGGGTCAAAAATTCCAAGTGTATCAAGTCGCCATAAGTCTGAAATTTTTTGATCGTTTACATATAGCGACATAAAGCTATTCGTGCTATCTGAAGTTTCGATCGTATCAGCCTTACCCATTAGTGTCCATCCTAGGCGCGTTTCTATCAAAACTAGACCTGTTTAATGTCTGTTTAACTGTTTAATGTTTCCGGTATACAGTTTATCTGCGACACCAGCCCCCATGAGTCCATGAATCTCGTCAGGAGGGAATTGACACAACAGATCTACTTTATCATTCAAATCAGACAGGAGATTTTGCATTTTCTTAATTTCATGGATAAATTTCCCAAGCGGTATTTTCAGGATTGTGAAACAAATTTTTTCTTGATTTAACATCTCGAATATACACATCGATAGTTGTCTGAAAAGTCATTAAGACGAATTAAATATCTCTTATGTGTTTCTGTAGTTTCTATACCGCCGAATAAACTATGTGTCAAAATTTCTTCCGCAATTCATTCATATCCCATTTCCGTTATTACGAAATTTGATAAGTACGATTTACTGCTGCCTGAGTCAATTAGTACCCTTATGTATTTAGTTTTATTTTTATTCCTAATATGAACAATAAGTGTTTACAAGAGAACTTTATGAGTAGTTGTTTTGTTGGATAGAGCGGAGTCCTTACTTTCGATTTCTTTCCTCTCAACCTGGAGCGATCGGTTCGAGTTTTCGAGATTACATTTTTTAGTACGCATTAATTTGAAATGAGCCTTACAGCAAATTTCACAGGGTGGTACTTTCATTTTACAAAATCGAGAAATATGTTTTCTTACTGCCAAGCATCTGAAACATGCGCCCTTTTTTATTAATATTTGGTCTTTCTCTTCATAAGGTAAGTTACCCGCATACCTACACTGGCTACTTGAATGTGCCTTGTTACAAAATACACAAGTTTCCCTTTTAATTTCCGAGGAATTACATAACTCTGCAGCTGTCAGAGTAAATCTCGGAGTCTTGCTGACGCGGGTGAAGTAGTTTTGCGTATGATTTCGGTTTTACGGTTAAATTCAGTACGTGCTAGACGCCCTTTCTCTTCGCCTTCATAAAAGTTTCATCAGGTTGTCTAGCTTATCAATGGTTTCTTCTTTAGATGTTAGGGATATGGAACTCTCAATATGTCGACAGGCAGATAAGATTCAATGAACGGATACAAAATTGAAGAATAATTTGCGCTGGAAACACCTAACATATTTAAAGATCTTAAATAAGTTTCAATCTTATGGCACAATTTGGAAAGAGGCATTATAGAACCTTTACCGATTGCGTTATTCATCATCAGTGAGAGAACTTCTCTAATATACGCTTCGAATAACATGTCAGTTCGGACAAATCTCGCCTTTAAACATTGTATTACGTTTTCATAACTGTCAGCTGGGGTCAGAAATTATTCAACAAGTTCTTGCTCCCTTGAATCCTTTAAAGTCGCTTGTAATAAATACTTATATTTATCCTCATTCACGATTTCATTATCGTTATGTATCTTCTCAAATTGTGCCCGAAATGACAACCATTCCTTGATATCACTTAAACTTCCGTTTCAATTAATTTTTAGCTATTTGAGAATCATTTCGGTTTTTGACATTTTTTTAAACTTTGTGCACTTTTGTCTTTAATCTGACAAATCTCTCTTCATAGAAACTAAAACCCTAATATTCTTTAGCAAAATCCGCTTGAGAATAATTTTCATTTTTAGAATATATTGTAGTTCCCTTTCCTTAAGATTGAACGCGTTCCATTTTTCTTCTAACTGGGTAAATGAAATTTCAATCTCTTCAATATTTTCATTTTCTTCGTCAACATTTTTTTCAAGTCCATTAGCTATGCGCGTAAACCCACTAAGAGGTGTTCTTAACTTTTTTGACTGATCCATAACATTCAAATAGTAATTCTAGTAATAAATATAATGTACAAGATTGCTCTTCAAGACAACGCGAATCTTGGCAGGGATGCCAATTAATATTGTGTCCCAAGAGAATATTAACATAATTCCTCTGTGGAGAATGTATTTAGATAGGAGATAAGTAAAACAGGGCTTACCTGAATCATTG
This sequence comes from Stegodyphus mimosarum, assembly GCA_000611955.2. Taxonomy (NCBI): domain Eukaryota; kingdom Metazoa; phylum Arthropoda; class Arachnida; order Araneae; family Eresidae; genus Stegodyphus; species Stegodyphus mimosarum. Next base: position 3,821 of record KK112659.1, read on the forward strand.
GGATACGTCAGTTGTTAATTTCTGTATTATCTAAAGCGTTTGAGTAAACTGTTTATACAATGTAAAACATCAACAGTTCAGAATCACCTTTTTCTACTATATTTAATCTGTGCACATGTTTTCAGAAACATTATAACAAATATCAAAACTGGACATCTATTTTCTTCAAAAATTATTTAAAAACTAACAAAAAGAAGATACATTACAGCATAACTCCTCTAGCGCAAGGTGAAAAACTTGCATAATCTTTTCCTTTCAGTCCACTTCGTTACATGCGTGCATGTGAAAAACTGAATTCATAGGTGTAAACATCACGTATCGCAACAGATACCAATCATCATATTTTTGCTGGTCCTAAATCTTCTAATAGTTACTTTGAGGTTCAGAATAGTTTTCTTTTTATAAATACTGCGACCAGTGTCATGCCGTGTCAAAGAAGCGAAAAAACAGGAAGCTTCACTTGAGATTCTTGGGATTTCCTGATGAATTGAGTGACTTTGGTTACGGAATATCCTTCGTCAGAAAGTTTGATGTCATTAAGGCTACTATGAAGACTATATAAATATATACTCTAGTAGCTCTAATTTACATCATAGTCACCAGTTAACCAAAGTATGAGAATTAGTGAGTCTTGCTTGGGTCGGAAAGTACTAAATTGAACTTCATATTTCATAAAGATCCCAAGTGCACGTTACCGATGTTGAGCGGTGTCAAGTAATATAGAAATTTTGCCTCTTAATAGCACACCAGTGTAACCAAATAAACCGTGCTTGGAGAACAAAGTGATAATTTCTTTCCTTTTAACATCCGATTTCGGACAGATTCGGCTGGATATCAACAAATCTCTCTTTGTTCCTTTACCCTTAAAAATAATTTAAAATGTTTACCATCACAGTCTTCGTTGTCCTCATTTTCGACCTGCTGCTTTTTCTCACCAACGGTAGAAATGACCGCAACTCGAGTAGTTTGCCAAACGGCAGTAATCTTATGGAATTATTGGAACTAATGAAACTTCTATCTGAATTTCAAAGAGCATTTGTAACTAACCTTCACAGGGTCACACAAATTTAAAAGTAAACTGCCTGTGATGTAGGCTACAAATGAGTTAGGTACTAAATCTAAGATCCTCTATTCTGTTATGGAGGAAATAAACAATTTAACTTAACTTATTATATCGCTTATTTTGTACTAATGCTTAATGCCTAGTAGATCTCTCATATATTAATTCTATAATACATTTATTTAAAAAAAACTATGTAATTTTCTGTATTTAAATGTTTATATGTAACTGTATAACGTTGGATACCATCCCTTGTTCTGGTTCAGAATGCTGAGTATTTTTGCATTCCTTCATTTTTGCTTCCTCGTAGTTAAAAGTATACTCCTCATCAAACTTGCACTTTCTAGTCTAATTTGAGTGTCGCCATTGGTGTTGCCCTGAAACATTCCATCGACCACGCTTTTCACTTCCTACACTGTTCCTGATCGGTATGGTATCTACTTCGGAAACTCTATAATTGCTTTTTCCTACAACTTCTTCAAACTAATGTTCTTCCTTTTCTATGCTTGGACAAATTACCAGATCGAAAATCGTCAACATTATAAGCCCGGGATAATGCTGTAGCGCGGGTGCCTCATGTTTACTAACTGCCTGAGTCGACCTGCTGCTTTAGGTAAAATTGTTGCTCAGATTTTAAGGCATTTCTTTGGCAAACAATGAAACGAAAAGAAGGAATGAAATTGCTTTCTGGCTGAAGACCTCAGCACCTCATGCCGATTCTTCATTGACAGTGCTAACTAATTTTATGTTAAGATTTAAAAAGGTAAATCAGAGGCCGATGATAATTAAGTAGAGGCTTTATTAAAGGATGGAATTAATCACGCACACTTCTACATACCACACAAGCAACGCAAAAACTACACTGAACTAGTGTTGCCAATACAACATAAGCAAGATATAAACAGTTACGGTTAATATACATATAACATCAAATCACAAACCAGGGAGTAGATGTGATTATTCTCAACACCCTCCCTTAATCACATATTATTTTACATTTATCTCTTAAATAACATAATCTTGGTTTAGGCAAGCATTTTGTAAATAAATCAGCTAACTGATTTTCACTAGAAACATATACAAGATTTATATCATACAATTTTACAATATCTCTAACATACCTTAATTTAATATCCAAATGTTTTAGTCTAGCACAATTACTTTCATTTAATATTGCTTTAATTGCAGACTGATTATCCTCATAAACTGAAACTTTAATGTTGTCGACTCCTAAAATTTCTTTTGTTACATTATAAAATACAGTTAGGTCCTGAATAGCTTTTGCTAAAGCCAAAATTTCTGCCTCAGTAGAGGACAGAGCAATAGATGTTTGCTTCTTAACAGACCAAGTTACAGGACAATCACTAAAGAAAATAATATACCCAGAAATAGATTTTCTATCATATGTATCTGACCCCCAATCAGCATCAACATAAACATTTAACATAATATCAACACTATTAGATTTACAAAATAATAATTTGAGATCAGATGTCCCTTTTAAATATCGAAGAATTCGCTTTAGACCAGCCCAAGCACTGTTAGTGGGTTGCTCTTGTATCTGACTCAGACAGTTCACAGAATACAGAATATCAGGACGAGTTGTCATAGATAGGTACAGCAAAGCACCTACGAGTTCACGATAAGGGCCATGAAATCTTTCACCATTCACAAAATTTGATGAAGTTGACTTAGGCACTAGGGGAGTATCAGATGGCTTACAATCTAACATTCTATATCTGTTTAACAATTTTTCAACATAAGCATTTTGGCCTAAAGTAAGTTTGTTCTGTGAATATTCAAAGCTTATTCCTAGAAATTCATTTGCAACTTCAGCCTTGGACATCTCAAATTCATTTTTAAGTAATTCAATCACAGTTCTTACCTCTGAATCATTAGAACCAGCAATAAGCAAGTCATCCACATACAGCACAATAAATATTTCACTCTGTTTAGTTCTTCTCACAAAAATACATGCTTCATAGTTTAGTTGTCGGAAGCTTAACTGAATTATAAAATCAGTAAATCTCTTGAACCACTGCCTCGGTGCTTGCTTAAGTCCATAAAGACTCTTAAGAAGCTCGCACACACGACCACTGTTGTCACTGTAGCCCATTGGTTGTTCCATGTAGATTGTTTCTTGGAGATCACCATTCAGAAATGCAGTCTTTACATCTAGTGCATAGATTTCAAGATTCTTTTGTATAATGATAGCTAGGACAAGTCGAAGTGATGATGTGCTAATTACAGGAGCATAGGTCTCAAAATAATCAATGCCTGGCTTCTGTTCAAAGCCACGAGCCACCAGTCTAGCTTTGTAAACATTGTTTCGTTTGATACGCAACACCCATTTACAGGATATTGGCTTTTCATCCTTTGGCAAGTTGACTAACTTCCACACTTCATTTTTATTAAGAGAAGCTATTTCCTCATCCATGGCTTTCCTCCATAGGACTTGCTCTTCTTTTGGCAATGTTTCTATATCCTCATATATTACTGTGTCAAGAGTTGCCACATTAGCTTCATACACAAAGTAATCATTCAACTTTACAGGTAATTTTATATTTCTTCTTTGCCTAGTAATTTCTTCATGCCTTTCTTCTAGATTTCTAGATTCTACATCACTTGAATCACATATTACTTCATCTTTAGCACGATCTTTACTTTCTATGGAAAAAACATCTTGAACTGAGATACATTTCTTTTTCTCTTCATTGAACAATACATTTCGAGAAACCACAACATGATTTGTGACTGGGTCCAGTAAACGATAACCCATGGTAGAATATCCAATAAAAATCATCTTTTTTGATTTTGGATCCAATTTCTTTCTTAAGTTATCCGGAACTCTCATGTATGCATCAGATCCAAACACCTTAATAATATTCAAATCAGGTGGTTTCCCATATTTGAGCTCATAAGGTAGATTTTCAACAGTCTGATTTGGAATTCTATTCTTAAGATATGCAGCTGTCTGTACAGCATAACCCCAAAAGGATTTAGGAAGCTTTGCTTCACATATTAGAGCTCGAGCCTTCTCTAAGAGATATCTGTTGGCTCTCTCAGCCACACCATTCAAAGGAGGTGAATATGGAGGAGCAGGATCTATCATAACACCATTTTTCTTGCAATAACGAGCTAGTTCACCAGACACATATTCCTTAGCGTTATCACACCGGATTTTGTAGAGATCAGGATTCTGCTTTAGGAACAATTTAAACACTTCATCTATGTCACCCTTGTGCTTTAAGAGATGCACTTCAGTAAATCTAGAGAAATCATCTATGATTGTAGCAAAATACTTTTCACCTTCCCTAGTGGGCGGATCAATGGGACCACATATGTCAGTGTGTACCATTCTCATCGGCACATGCTCTCTGCTTCTAGGGCCTTTGTTCATAGGAGTGTTGGAATGTTTTGCTATTACACACTCTTCACAAAAACTTGATGGTGACTCAGATACTGGCAAACCCATTTCTTTTAGTATTTTATCAGATGAGTGCCCCATACGCCTGTGCCATAATTCTGCATTATGATTTGCAATGTATGTTGAAGCTTTAACAGGTTCAAATTGACTCACATACTGTCCTTTCTCATTGAGTTTAGCAAACTCAAATTTTTCATTCCTATTTTCAATAACAGCTACATTATTCTTGAAAATTACACTGTAACCTGCTTTTTGAATATTCTTCACAGATATTAATTGACCGTTCAACTCAGGCACATATAGTACATCTTTAAGTAATATTTCTCTTCCATTTAATGTTCCAGGTACTGTACCAATACCTTCTACCTTTAAAACATCATTTTTCGAAGCACATGCAACAGTTCCAGAAAAAGGTTTAATTTCTTCAAACCACTCACCTTTATTACACATGTGTGTAGAAGCTCCAGAATCCAGAATGAAATTTCCAGCAGGCTCGCCAACCATGAATGTTACTGCAGCCGATTCTTTGTAATCTGATTTATGCTTAAATCTGCAGTCCTTCTTGTAATGCCCTGGACGTCCACATCCAAAGCAAACTAATTTTCTCTTGCAAAACTTGGCGATATGACCTTTACTTTTACATTTGTGGCAGATGATATTACGTTTATCAGCGCTAAAAGCTACGTTATTACTTGAGCCAGAAACACTAGAATCGTAAGAATTTCTCTCACCTTGCAATTCTTCAGCATTCAAGAGTCTTTGCATGACAAAGTCCAGCGTAAGCATTTCATTTGGTTGGTTCTCAATCGTCGATTTAATAACGTCGTACTCAGCAGGTAGCGACATCAACAAATAAATAATTACATCCATATCTTTGACTTCAGCACCCGAGAGTCGCAGTTCATTTACGATCGCCAACAGTTCGTTAATATGTGACTGCATACTGCAATCTCGGCGTTTCTTTAGTGTCGATAATTTCTTTCGTACTAATATTTGACTAACTGCACTCACCTTTAGGTATTTATTCTTTAAACTGCTCCAAATTTCACATGCAGAAGATTCACTCGACATGGTCGCCAATATAGCATCATCTAAAAGGGTTATCAGCAATGCGTAAGCCTTTTTTGCATCTTTGACTTCAGCAACTTTCGTTTCATCCGCTTCAACGTCTAAATATTTATCAAGTTCTTTGGCCGTAAACACAGCTTCAACACGGCGCTTAAACAGAGAAAAGTTTTTACCGTTAAACGGCTCAACACAATACTTTGTGTTCTCATCACGTGCTGCCATTTCAAATTTCACTTAACGCGTGATTCCGATCCAAACAAATAAATGCTTCGCCTCTAGCGTGTTCAATATCAGAACCACGCTCTGCTGTTAAGATTTAAAAAGGTAAATCAGAGGCCGATGATAATTAAGTAGAGGCTTTATTAAAGGATGGAATTAATCACACACATGGCATAGCACACTTCTACATACCACACAAGCAACGCAAAAACTACACTGAACTAGTGTTGCCAATACAACATAAGCAAGATATAAACAGTTACGGTTAATATACATATAACATCAAATCACAAACCAGGGAGTAGATGTGATTATTCTCAACATTTTAAGACAGACAAAACAAAAAGATGTCTTTCTGAACCAATAGGAGAAAATTGTTTTTCTGAAGTTTTGTCTTTCTGAACCAATAGGAGAAAATCTAGCTAATTTTTATGTAACTCTGAAAAGGGATTTAGTGCGGTCTGTAGAACGAGACCTTTTTCCTGTCTGGTGAATGAAAACTGTGTTCTCCCCGCGCGTTTGAATATGGCCAGATAACTGAAATCAGTATCTAGAAAATAACTTAATAGTTATTATATATTTATATACTACATGGAAATGAAATAATATTTGGCAAGAGTCAAAAGAAATATAATTAACTTAATGAATTAGTTATACCTTAACTTAGTTTGACTGCAGCATATTTTAACTGTTTTTTATATTTTGCTAATTAAAATTTATGGCAACAGTCTATGGATTCAGTCTTTTTTTTTCGTACGTCAATTCCGAGGAGGTTTTCCTCCTTGGTCGTACGTGTTTTAATGTGTGACAGGGTATTGCGCGCTGCAGATAACTTCAACGTGAACTATAGATGATATATCAGACATGTATTGTAATTTTAGAATAAATCATTTCTGGTACATATGTTTAGTTATTACGTATATATGTCTCGTGTATATGTTTAGTTTCTCGTATATATGCTAGTCTTATCATTTCTGAAATTTCAATGGAAGGTCTGCCTGGTAGTCTAATACAGTGGGTAAGTTTTAACGAAATTTATATTTAAATGTTGTTGTATATGTAAATGTGTATGATCTATAATTTTTTAGAAGTAACAAAGCAGCTGTACCTAAAAAAGGAAAATGGTATCCAATCGTAATTCAATGGGATGCAGAAAAAATTTGATAAAAGCTATTTTCCCTACCTAAATTGCGAGTGCTTCGGTAACGGGAAATCTCCATCACATTAATAGCTTCTGATTTTGTCTAATACATATTTTTTTAAAAAATAGAGTAGCGAATTATTTGTTTGTTGTATAGAAGATATTTATGAAATGAACGTAAGTTGGTCCTTTGATATTTACAAATATTATCTTATTATTGCCATTTTTCGTGCTCCGTGTCAGTTTATCTCTGTGACAAGATAAACAGCAAGCTAAGTTAATTGTTTCAAATTCTTGTAAAGTATAGAAAAAAGTATAAGTGCAGAAATGTTTGTAGTTGAGGTGGACAAAATAATAGGAGCGCCTGCTGAAATACTGCAAAAGAAATATGTATGAAGGTTATTAAGGTTAATAAAATATGGAGTGTGTGAAGTAAAATCCCGAACCGACCTTAAAAGCAATCTAATTTTATTTGTGTTGATACTGTTCATTTTTTTGGGGGGGGGGGCTAGTTGTGCTTTACATGCCGTAATGCAGTTTGTTACATAAATATACTAATAAAAGCAGTGTTGAATTGATTAGATTGGATTATTTAGATTATGGCTAAACACTCGAAAGTGAAGTATGAGGGGCATACTAAATTTGGCAATTTCATTGTTAAATAATGAGTTTAATTGGGTAGTTCTATTTTTTTTTCATTGTCTCGCAATAATTTTATATTGGCAGCCTTATTTTTTTTTTTTTAAACCAGAGTTAATAGCATGCTGAGATATTTCTCCCTTGGTCAGTTGTCTGTTTTTAAATGCTGTTTGTAGCTTTTAAAACTGTGTGGTTTTAAACAGTGAAAATAGAATCAGTCGTTGTTTGACTTCTATATCATTGGTCTACATCATGCCAGAAAGGTAAGATTTATGTATGATGCTGAATTTTTGCAGTTCTTCAAATTTTTTTTTTTTTAAGTGAAAAGAGGTTACTAAACTAGTATAGAAAAACAGTAATGGATCATTTAATATGGTATGTTTAATGCATCATACAGTCCATATTTAACATTTCAGATGTGTATTTTAAGTAATGTTTTCGGTTGCTTTCTTTTGATCTATTGATAATGTTTGCTGATTTATAATGAGTATAAAGTTTGGCAGCCTTTTTGAAAAAGTCACCAAAATTGCTAACTCGTCCTTAGAAGTAACTTTTTACCTCCTAGGTTGTCTTTTTTTAAGGGAAACTGGCTTGTATATGTGTAGTACATGGAGAAACTATGAAAACTCCCGTGCACTGAGTCTGTATGCTAGGATCAACTTTGCTGTAATCACCTGTGTTAATCAGTTTCGTTAATTACCAGTGTTAATCAATTTTGTTAATCACCAGTTGTAAGCAGTTTTGTTAATCACCAGTGTTCAGCACTACTCGACTGCTGGTGAGCTCTAATGTATTGAAATTCAGTCTGGGTGTAGTTTTATTTGGAGCACCTTTTATGTATTGTACCTTTGTAATGTGTATGCACACTAAAATTAATTTCTCCTCTGTCATGGCTGCAGTCATAGAGTGTGAACAAATTCTCATCATCTGGCATGTATTAATAATGCAAACAAATCAGATTTTTATGATTTTCAAAAATGCTGTATTATTAGCATATGTCCAATGATGGATTATTATGTGAACTTAAATGCATCTTAAAAGGTACAGTTTTAGAAATAGGATGTCCACAAGGGTCTGGGTATGTTTTTTTTTTGTGTTAAATTTCAATTTGAATAATTTTGCGTTAACAAACATCCTATCTTTAAATGCCTTTTGAAAGTGGTATTTGCTGACATTTGCATGCTTGTTCAGTATAAGAAATATATCGATGACTATGTTTAAAAATGGGCTCAAGATTAAAAGATCGAATTTAATCTTGCAAAAAAACACAGTTCTGATAATGAATTTAATCTTGCAAAAAAGCACAGTTCTGATAATAAATTAAAATTTGACATATCTTTTGAGTTAAGTTGAATCTGCATGGTGTTTGTCGAGGGAGTGATGTTAGTTAAATAACTGGGAATTTTGCTTGATAATAAATTTCAGTGGATATCTTTGAAATATTATGAATTTCTTTTTTTTGGCTGAATTTTCTGATATTTTCTAAAACAATTGTGGTTTAAAAAAATGTAATCTTTTCTTTTAATAAGCAATTCTTTTGGTTAGTCTATATTTTAGGGTGCTTCTTGGAATATCACCAAGTTGTTTCATTTATTGCCAAATTGTTACTTCATTTATGGTAATCTGAGTAGTTGAATATTATGGAAACCCTATTATGTATTATGACGTGGTTAATTGCACGATTGTGGTGAATTTGACTGATAGGAAAATATTTGTGAGGCTTATTTCTGTATTGGATGCCAGTTAGGAAGTACGTTGCTTATTTTGTACTGTACACTGTAAAATGGCTGGGCTCTAGTGTAGAATTGGGGGCCCCTTGTTTTTTGGCGAAAAATTTTGTTCAGTTTTGGCGATGAAACCCCATTTCTGTTTACCATGAGAGTTTTAACATGGTTTTAGCTTCTTGATTTATTTAATTGAAAATAAATCGATGTGCACATGGACAAAGTCAAAATGTGCAATGACTAAGTTTGTGCAATTCTCTGATGTTTTTTTTTAAGTGAAAATAGGTCGATGTGTACATGGACACGGAGTTTGTGAAATTCTTTGACATTTTTTAAGTAATAGGTCGATGTGTACATGGACACGGAGTTTGTGAAATTCTTTGACTTTTTGTTTTGGTTTTGTGTAGCGGCCATCTTGAAATTGTGTCTTATTGGCGCCGATCTTGGCATCAAAACAGAATCGCCAAAAAACAAGGGGCACCCAATTATAAACTTTTACCAATGGCTGTATGTGATGAGATTAATCTGAAGTTTCTGTACAATTTGGAACGAAAGTGAAAAAAAAGCAGCATTAATTGACTGGTTTGTAAATGAAGGTTTTCTTAGTAGTCATTATAAGTGACCTGTTTGTACGAAGGAAATGCATGTGGTCGAATGTAAAAATCGTTCAGATGGCTTTGTTGCAAGAAAGATTCATGCAAGAAATGCCAGCGACAGTGCGGCACTACGGAGGATATTTTTGACTTTTATTTTTTTTAATTTTTGTGGTGGCGGCAGTATGCATATTCTAGCTCAGATAATTTTAGAAAGTTTTGGATGCTGTTAAGGAATTTTGTGTGCCACAGACTGAAGACACAGAAATTTCGAAATACGTTAAGTCGATATTTCCTTTTTGGGTAAAAATATACTTTAGGGTACCCCTGGCAAATTTTAGCAGTACATGGATACCGACTTTATGCAATTCTTTGACTTCTTATTTTGGCTTGCGTAATGGCAATCTTCGTGCCAAAAATTGCCGCTACACAAAGCCAAAATAACAAGACAAAGAATTGCACAAACTCGGTATTCATGTACACATCGACCTAGTTTCACTTAAAAAAAATCAGAGAATTGCAAAAAAATGGCATTGCGCACTCCTTTATCCATGTACACATCGACTTATTTTCACTTAAAAAAAAAATCAGAGAATTGCACAAAGTATGCCTTACGCACTCCCTTGAGTTTGTCCATGTACACATATTTTTACTTAAAGTCAAAGGAGCACACAATTCTGCAGTGCAGGCAAACGAAAAATACATAATCTCAATAAACTACAATTTAAAATAAACAAAAAAAAAAAAATAGCATACAAAAGGAAAAACATGTTATACCTTTAAGCACTTCAAAAAGCAAATATGCACTTACCCTCTTTAGAAATTACTTCGTCTTCAGTCTGTGGCACACAAAATTCCTTAACAGCATGACTTTTTTTCAAACCACATACCCTTTCTGATCAAATGCTTCACATAGTGACCATCTGAACCTTTCTTCCTACAGACCTATTTAAATCCATCTAAATGATTTTTACGTTCAACTAAACGCATATCCTTCCTACATACAGGACACTTATAATGGTTACTAAGTAAACCTTCATTTACCCTCCTGTCAATTAACGCTCTTTTCTCCTTTCATTCCAAATCAAAACAGAAACTTCAAGTTAATCTTGCTACATTCAGCCATTCTACCATCTAAACAATGAAACAAGCAATATACTTCCAACCAACACACACCACAAAACTCATACAAAACATCCCATCATTTCAAATTTCCCAGAATAATGCAAATGATTACGTCATACTAGGGTTTCCATAACATTCAACTGGTTCCATAACATTCAGTCTGGTTACCATAAATGAAAAAACACGTTGGCGATAAACAAAACAACAACTTGGCAATAAATGAAACAACAACTAAGCCATAATACAAGGGATACCTTAAAATGTATTCTAACCCCTTTTCGTAGTGCGTGTATGCGATAACGTATTTCTTTTTTATGTTATTTCATTGTGTGATTTAAAATGCAGTTTACTGAGCAATTGGGTACAAATTTTGTTCAGTTTTGGCGAGAGCAACTTTGTTCAGTTTTGGTGAGAGCAACTTTGTTCAGTTTTGGTGAGAGCAACTTTGTTTTAACATTATATGACATCATTATTCTCCTGGTTTTTTAAAGTGAAAATAGATTGATGTGTACATGGATTAAGGGAATAAATGCCGAGTTTGTTTAAAATGAAAATAGATCGATGTGTGCACGAACACCGAGTTTGTGCAATTCTTTGACTTGTTATTTTGGTTTTGTATAGCGGCCATCTTGAAATTGTGCCTTGCTGGCAAATTGGCAATTTTCACCATGGGTTGCCCTGAAATATATTTTTATTAATGTTTCAAGGATCTGAAATGAATCTTTTAATAAGAAAATGAACTCTGGAACTTGTATAAAGATTGAAAGAAGATGTTTGCTGTGAATTGTTCAAGACTATTAGACAATCAGTCAATAATAGTCTCATTTTTATTCTCTCAGGTAGTCAGCCATTGGATCTTCAGACCTCAAATAATAAAATTACGTATTAGGAAAAGTATCTTCTGTTCAAAGTCCAGCAATGTATTAGAAGGCCCATTTAATGCATTAAGTGCTGCATCCCTGGGGACCAACAATGAACTTTTCATTAAAAGTTTTAGCTCACAGTTAAGGACCCACAGTTAACCTTTCTGTTGGCCGGTGTTGGTCTATAGGGACTGACAGTATCAAGGTTAAAAAATAAATGTAGTAATTTCAATGAAATTTGTTAAAACTCATATAAAAATTAATTAAAAATATATTTCAGGATGCCCCTTGGCGATTGGCCAGCTGTCATCAAAAATTGCTGCTACACAAACCCGAAATAGCAAGTCAAAGAATTGCACAAATCTCAGCATTACGCACTGACTTGACTTTGTCCATGTATACATTGGGTGAAAATGCGGTTTAGCGCACTGCTTGGCGATTTTTTGAAAATCGCCAATTCGGCGCGTTTCTGCGAAATGTCTTTCCAATTCATTGCAACCTTCCCGACACGCTCCGCGAAAACCTATTGTAAACAAAACATACAATTCTAAACCATAAATTAGTATGGAAACTATTGCCACAAAAATATAATAAAATAATATGCAAAACGAACATTACGATCATTAAAATATTCGTCAGTTACCTTTAAATTAATTATTTACATTTTATGTTGTAATACTTACACATTTTATGCGTTACATAACCTTCCCAACACGCTCCGCGAAAACGTAACCAAAATGGCATCCCAGAAAGAAGGAATTTTTTTTAAAAGGGCATTAAAATTACAAACGATACCATGTACACACCGTTCCGTTTTAACTTAAAAAAAACATCTGAGAATTGCACAATGTAGGCAACGTACACAAATAAACAAAATAAGCTAGAATAACGAAAATAAATTACAAGAAAATGCCATGTGCACAGCGTTCCTTTTAAACTTAAAAAAAACTTCAGCGAATTGCACAATGTACGCAACGTGCACAAATGAACAAAATAAGCTAAAATAACGAAAATAAATTACAAGAAAATGCCATGTGCACAGCGTTCCTTTTAAACTTAAAAAAAACTTCAGCGAATTGCACAATGTAGGCAACGTACACAAATCAACAAAATAAGCTAAAATAACGAAAATAAATTACAAGAAAATGCCATGTGCACAGCGTTCCGTTTTAACTTAAAAAAAACATCAGCGAATTGCACAATGTAGGCAATGTGCACAAATCAACAAAATAAAATAAATTGCAAACGATACCAGCGTTCTGTTCTTCAGCTGAGCCAAATTATTTCAATAAAAGGCAACAAAATATAAAAATTAAGCAACTTGCACTTCCAATAAAGTAATAAATGTACATGTACATTCACTCACCTCTCTCAGCATCACAGCTAAATCCATACCGACTCGGTATTTAGCGAAATATAAGGTACGAAAATAGCAAACACTCAACACAAAAACACCGCATTCAAAGAATACAACGACAACTGAAATAACTACTTAAATTAACACGTAAGAATTTCGAATAAACCGCTACGTCATCTCACATTACCCATAAAACCGTTCTTTATAAAATAGGAAATACGCATGCGTGAAAACTACATGTTTCCGTAGCTTCAAAATACCCAGTCAGCCATGTTCGCGGATATACGGAGTTACCCATGTTGGCGCGTTTATTGCTCATTCAAAAACAATCGCCGCCAAGCAGTGCGCTAAAGCGCATTTGGGCCTATGCATTGATCTATTTTCACTTAAAAATCGAAGGAACACCCAATTTTACACTACAGCCAAACAAAGAAATATATGGTATGGGTAAACTGCATTTTAAATTAAACAATGAAATAATATAAAGGAAATGCATCTGCGCACTGCACAAAGGAAATATCCACTTATCCTATTTAGAAATTTCTGCGACTTTAGTCTGTGACACGCAAAATTCCTTAATAGCATCCAAAAACTTTCCTCAAACCATGTTCCCTTTCTAATGGAACACTATATATGATGAGCATTTGAACCTTTCTTGCGACAAACCCATTCAAAGCCATCTGAATGATCTTTACGTTTGACCATACGCATTTCCTTCGTACAAACACAACACGTATACTTTTGTTGAATTACATCCAACAAAGTGTCGTTTCTTCTTTCCTCAATCACTTCAAAAAAAGAAAAACTTCTGCTGTCTTGTTCTATATCACCAAACGCCCAGTTTACCACCGGCAGCCATTTTATGATGCAAAGCACATGCTACGCAATGTACTGCCTAACTGAAATCCAACGCAGAAAGAAGCCCTTACAAATATTATCCCATCAGTCAAATTCACCACAATCATGCAACCAATGACATCATACTAGGGTGTCCATAACATTCAACTACTCAGGTTACCATAAATGAATCAACAATTTGCCAATAAATGAAACAACAACTTGCCGATAATCCAAGGGCTAACCTAAAATATTAAAAAAAATTTTTTTTAAATAATTTTTTTCCAATTACGAAAGGTTTGCGCTTGTGCGTTCCTGCAGCCAGTTGGAGCCTTTTCTGTAGAGGCTGCCAAGGTATTTTGTGGTTCATATTGCCAGAAAAGACTAAATTTCATCAGCGTTGTAAATTTCTTCTGGAGATAACTTTTCACTATTAATGAGTTCAATGAATTCGTCTGCAAATTGTTCAGCAGCTTCAGTATAAGCTGAAGCTTTTTCACCTGAAATTTTTAATTGCCTTATACCATGGTGATTTTTTAATTTGTTAACCAACCTGTCAAATATGTGCACTCAGTTTTTAAGTACATTTCTTCATGAATATTTTGGCTTGAGCCATTAACAGTGTATCCATCAATGGATTGCCCTCGCTACAATGCTGTCTTACCCATTCAAACATCGCTTTGTCATAATTGTCATTTCTAGCATGATGAGTATTTTTTTCTGTTATTCATTGCAAGTGGCATGTTGGAATCAAAAAATTAAAAAAATTTCATTATCTGTTTTCTGATGTCATATACAGTTGACTTTCCAATGCCATACTCCTAGCATAATTTTGAGATGGATATACCTTTATCCATTTTTTGTAGCAATTCCACTTTTTGTTTAATGGACATCAAAACATGTTTTTGCTTTGTAAATCCTTTTGCAGCTCCAGAATTAGAAACTCTTTTCAACATAATCGAAAGTTTAAACTTTAATTTTCATAAAATTGCTGTAATAATAATAAGCTGGATCAAATCAGAAAGTTAAGGAACAAGGCAAACTGCTCTATTAACTGAAATTCCTTGGAATCGGTAAAATATAATTGTACCCTAGCTTAATAACTTCCACCATACATTATTGGGTATGTACCATGAGATCGGCAATGAAAGACAAATCCTTTCACTAAATTTTGTCTTGCTTCTATAGCGCACCGAAGCAGTTAAGCCTGAATTTTATTAATTTAGTTATTTATTATACTTACGTCTATTTTTTGCACATGCTTATCCGAGTCCTAAATAAATAAATTCGCACATATACTTAAGGCTTATTGAGGGCCAGTGCTAGATGTCTTATTGCCTGATGAGTCTTTGTTGGTCCTAAATTCTGCTACCTAGCACATCCCTAAGTTCTAAATTTTTGCTGCCCATAAATTTTAGGTTCCAGTGCTTTTCCTAAATTGTAAAAATTTTGTCAGATCGTCATTTTGCTGCTCAGTGCTTAATTCAAAAAATTTTGTCATTTCCTAAATTCTGCTGCCCAGCGGCATATAAGTATTCTGTACCATGCCATGCGCATAGGGGGAAAATCTGTACTTGTTTGACTGCTATCACACATCCCTTTGTTTCGGAAGAACAACTGTTTGGAACAATTTTTCTGCTTTGTCACAACAGCCGATCACCACAGATCACTTTGGGGTTAACAGGGAAAACTGGTTCTTCATTACAAACAAGCTGATAGCTGATTGATTGAAAACGATCAACTTGCAATTTTATCCAAAAGGAAGGAAAAAATCGCGTGTCATTCTTTCAATAATAAACCAGGCAGAAAATTATCCAAACAGTTCTTGTGAAACAAATGCATGTATGATATGGGCCTTATTGGACAACTTTCTGATGACATCATTTTCTCTTGGCGTAATGACGTCTCGGCAGGATTCTTACCGTTTTGTTTTCGATGAATGACACGGAAGCGTGAAAATTATCGTTTAATTTCTTTGGAACTAAAACATTAACTGCAGCATTCTGCAGATGGCTTCCTGTTTCATGGAATAATAAAATTACAAAATCTTTCAAAGATGCTCTTAATATCGGAAGCAGTCTTAAGTGCTTAGATTATGTAAATAGCGGAGTTTATTAATTTAGTACAGAAACCAAAACACAATGATCTTGACCCAACTGTGAAGGCATTGTGTGTTAGTAAGTATATTATTATTAATTACCTCAATTATTTTGCCTTCTGTTCCTTTAACATTGCAGAAAATATTTCCTTTACAAATGTTATGTTATTTTCATGTTAATGTCCAAGTCATTTCTAGTATTCTTTTCCCTTAAATGAAAGAAAAAAATGCATTCAGTGTTGTAGCTGAATTTAATATACATGTATAAGAATAAAAGCTTCCTTCTCTGACAAACATTACTTTTATGCAAAGATACAAAAGATGTTGCACATTAAAAACTGGGCGATATTCATAAAGTAATATTATTCAATTTAAAGTACGTATCTGTATTTCAAATCAGTATTAGTATTTCAAATCAGTATTAACTTCAAAAAGAAAGTGTATTTTTTCAGACTGATAATAAATATTTACTGTGCACTATGTTAGCTCCCAATGTCGTTTTTGCTATTTCGAAAAACTGACTTCTCTCACGCTTTCAGAGACTGCATCTCCAGAGAATGGATACATAATGAACATGAAGTAATGAATTAATAATTGCAACACTTTTAATATGAAGGGTTTTAAATTAAGAATACATATATTAAAAATCTCTGCACTTAATACATATTTATGGAGTTATCACAGGAAGAAATACTTTTTCTCGCTTGGGGGATACTTTTTTTTTAATACACTCACGTTTGTGAAAATTGCAACACCATGAAGGACTTACGCGAGTGAGCTGAAATTTTCAGGAAATGCAAAGTAGCGCATGATATGCAAATGATTAGAATTGCAAATCCGTAGCGCATGCGTATGCTGAGCAGTGCCCTCTGAACGGCTGATGGATCCGAATAAATAGACGGCTGTAGCGAGGCGTGTATGGTTATCGGTGGTTATCTGCTAGTGGTAAACGTTAACTCAATCTGTACTTATGCCTCGTCGACGAAAGAGAGCGAGATTTGAACAACTTACAGAGTTTGAACGAGGGAGAATCATCGGCCTTCGTGAAGCTGGATTGTCGTATCGTGCAGTAGCCTCTCGTGTGCAGCGTAACAGCAGCACAGTGATGCGCGTTTGGAAGCAGTGGACGGACGAGTGTCGGACAACTCGGAAATCCGGGAGTGGACCCCGAAATGTGACGTCAGCTCGCGATGATAGACACCTGGTCCGCATGGCGCGGACGGACCGTACAGCTTCCTCTAGACAATTGGCAGCACTGTGGTCAATAGCTACAGGTGTTTCATTGTGTGCTTCATCAATTCGTAGACGTCTGCTGCAGTGTGGACTGCGCGCACGGACTCCTTTATACAGGATCCCCCTAACGCACGACCATCGCCGCCTGCGGCTACAATGGGCCAATCAGCATAGAGACTGGCGTGCTGATTGGCAGCATGTCGTGTTTTCTGACGAATCCCGCTTTAATTTGTGGTACCATGATGGCCGCATTCGTGTCAGACGCTATGCCGGTGAACGCCACCTTCCGGAGTGCATTATCGAACGCCACAGTGGACGAACACCCGGAGTTATGGTCTGGGGCGCCATAGCATATCATAGACGATCTCAATTGCTACGAATTGTGGGCAATCTGAACAGCAACCGGTATATCCGTGAAGTTCTACAGCCCGAAGCTGTTCCCTTCCTTCAAAGCTTGCCAGGCGCTGTATTTCAACAGGACAATGCCCGCCCTCATACTGCTCGGATTGTTAAATCCTTCTTTGCAGCGCAGCAGGTACAGCTTCTTCCTTGGCCTGCGTGTTCCCCGGATATGTCGCCAATTGAACATGTGTGGGATGTCATTGGTCGGCGTCTTGCTCGTGATCCTCGTCCTGTTGCGTCTGCAGACGAACTTTGGGTACGCGTACAAACGATATGGAATGCTCTTCCTCAGTCAGACATTCAAACTTTGTTTGACTCCATGCCACGTCGTGTAGCAGCACTTATTGCGGCGTGTGGTGGCCACACAAAATACTGATTCTGATCTCTTGTTCTTGTTTGTTTGCTTTGAACATTTAATCATTTATTTGTACCACTACCACTCAACTGTGTATTAAATTGCATTCAATTATGATGATTCCTTCTTGGTGTTGCAATTTTCACAAACGTGAGTGTATTAAATTCACCACACTACAGTGTTGTAAGAAGTATAATCTCATAGCAACAAAAATGCAACACAGCTACTAATCTTTGCGGTTCTGCTATCAAAAATATAAACTAACCATATGGAGGTGTACCCTCGAGTGCAAGTAGTTCCTAAGCATAGATCATGGACCTTATAAGAGATAGACTAACCCAGTGTACGGAGTGCGTGTTGCACACATTTCTGCAAGAAGGAGTAGGGACGATCTGGTTGACTTTAACACTGAAACCTATGGCGTTTGTATCACAGAACTGTTTTTAATTATTAAATGCGTTATGTTGTATAAGTGATGATATTATGAAAGTCACACTTTTTACAAATGAGATTTAATATATCTCATTAAAGCACTTACTGCATTTTGCAGGTTTTTTCATGCGTAATTCTTGTATAAACAGCTTTACTTTGGTAAAACGGTAAAAACTCTAAACACAAAATTTATGAATTTACTTTTGCATACAAGATTGATAGTACATGATGCTTTGAAATAAATAAGGCAAAATTAAACAAGATCTGATATTTTTTAAAATTTTATAATTTTCAGGCAGGCCTTTTTAAAATTATTATAACATTGAGACAATAATTTATTTGATTATATGATCATTAATTGTTAACATTACAATATGATCATAAGATGATTACTTATTTTAATAATTCATAAAATTCGGAGCATCAACTTTTCTGAGTGTAATGGAAAAAAAATAAAAAGATAAAATTCGGAAGCGCTCAGATTTTTTATTACGCCCAAAGGGACTTTTTTAACATTTTGTGTGTTACTTTTATTTATTGAATATCATGTTCTTCACACGTAAACCACATAAAATTCAATTCAACGGCAATATCACAAAATATTTGAAAACAGCATATCTATAGAATTTCCGTGCTGAAGATAAAAATGTTATTTTCTGTACAGTGTTGCCATTGCTTGCTTTGAAATCTTTATCGAAAATTTGTGAAAGTTTTACAAAATATGAAATGGATTAAAACAAATTCGAAATTCAGCGGTCCAAGTGCCCATGTTCGGCTGGAGAATTACATTATTCAAAATTTGATGGCTCTAGATACCGTCGTTTTTTCACAGTGCTAGAAACATACATGTATTCATGCAGATTCTTCATTATTTAATTTCTTTAAATGTAATACAGGGTGATAATATTTGGTGGCCACAATTTACAAAGTGAAACAGACATTTATATTGAAACAGCGCAAAATGCCGTTTCAAAACTAATAGCTTTTCTGGGCTGCCGACCCCTTTGGACTAATGAATTAAATTCACAGTAAATAAAAAATCTTATGCTGAACTAGAAATAAATTAAAAAAAAATAATCCCTATAAATTACTAGCACTATTAATTATTACAGTTAAATATAATTTTAACATTAGAATAAATGTATAAAAATTATAAAGGTGTTAAAAGTATTTATCACTATTATGTATTGTGAAATTTAATTGAAATAAAACTCCTTTATGGAAATTATACTAACCTATAATTTTAAAAAAGTAGCTCAATTTAGAATTATAAACAAAAACTTTCAAAAATTCATTTTTAGGCATTTTATTATTTTTTACTTATATGCACCAATAGAAAACAAATATTGTAAGAAAATTGTTTGTTTGAAATTTTCTATTAGTTTAGATTTAAAATATTATTTTCTAAAAGAAGTAGTTACAAATTTCTGTAAGCGTAGGAAAAGCCGAGAAAATATACATGCCTGAAAGTATGCAACAGCTTTATAATTATTTGAACATTAATTATGCTTGATAAATATGCTAAATTTTTAAAAATCAATCTCAGTTTCAAAAATAAAAATATGTAAACATTCTAATTTGTGAAATGAGGCACTACAACTAGCTTTTTCTTGACAATTTTAGGCTCTGCAATAGCCAACCATTGTTAAGTTTGTTCTAGTCCAGATGTGGTAAAGGGGACAGCCGGGAATGCATCAGACGAGGGAGAAAAGCCATTTGGGTTGGTCTATTTCTTATCAGGTCTGTGGCATAGATGAAATGATGTCATTGGAAGTCATATCCAATCACGAGGGATTTTTTCGTATGTGTGTGGCTCGGTACAGCATGCTTATATGCCGTCCGGTGCTGCCATATGAGCTTTGTTGCAGGTTCTGGGTGTATGGTAAATAAAACAAGTCAGTTATTCTTAATTCAAATAGCACTAAATGTAATATTTTGGTCTATGAGTATCATTAACAAAATCTGTTTTTAGCATAAGGAAAGAAATTTTTGTTAAATTTTTCCTCGTCAACATTTTTTAGGACATTTAACTTAATCTTTAATGATCACCAAGCGCAGTGTCAAAATAAAATGTTATCATACTTTTGGCTATTCAGTTATTAATATAAAAAATTATTTAGGCATCGCTGCATGAGTCATTACTCAAGTTATCATGTGTTTATAAAGATGCAGTGATGAAAACAAACTATAATAATTATTCGCCAGGTTAGCATCAGGGATACAAAATATTAGTAGCGTAAAATCAACAATGTTTCAATGTAGAATGTTTTGGTTTGAGATGTATGCCAAGGAGATATGCAGCTATGGAGCCAAATTATTGTTCACACAAATTTATGCTAAAGTGGTTGTTTCTTGAATAACGAGGTATTTTATCTAGTGCCAAAATGAAATATAGAATCTGAACTCTCCATATGTTTTATTATGGGGGAAAAATCAAATGCATATGCGTAAAGTATACAAAATGTTTTTTGAAAAAGGCTTGCTGGTGGCTTTGAGGTCCGGATTTTAGATCATTCCGGGTATTGGGCATCTGGACCTCAGACTGTACTTTTTTTAATTTGATTAAAAATTGTAACATACTTTTTGGGTTATAAGTGTTGCTGGTCTTGCTAGAAAGACAAAGTCCCTTAAATTGGATTATTTCGTCCTCCAAATTAGTAGTATCAGTGTCCTGACAGTAATAATTTTCAGTATTGTTTAAACTAATTTTAAAAAGTTTGTTCTTACATTCCAAGAATAATATATTAAAAAAATTGTTAGTGGATTTGTAAGCTTCCTTTTTTAATAATAATTCTGTTATAAGCTTGTAGAGACATTAGGTTATTTCGAAGCAGGAGACATGAAAAATGAGCAACACCTTCGCCGGGACTTGAACCTTGAATACGCGTCGAGTGTGCTGACCACTACACCACGAAGGCGTGTGAAGAAGTCTGGAGAAATACCTTGTATACTCTCCCCTTTTAAAGAGTGACTGGGGATTAGGGGCCCCAATCACCAAATCTTGGTGGTGGAGAATCATCATCCACCACCTTTTTTAGTTCGGATGCCAGTGTAGAAACATTAGGTTATTTCGAAGCAGGAGACATGAAAAATGAGGAATGGCTTCGCTGGGACTCGAACCACGGACCTCTTGAATATGCGTTGAGTTTGCTGACCAATACACCACGAAGACATGTGAAGAAGGCGGGAGAAATACCTTTCAAGCTTACAAAAAAAAAAAAAAAAAAAAAAAAAGCTAATTTAAAATTTTTCACTTCTTATAAAATAGATGTCTTCAGCAGATATCTCATGAAAATGCACTTTTCTTTTCCGAATCGGAGATATTTCATCCTTATACAGTATTTCTGCTTCATTTTCTATTTTCTCAAACGTTTTTCTTAAATGTTTAATAAATGAAATAAAGCTACTCTATAACTTACAAGCCATTGCTAGATTGCCCTGAGTGTTTTGTAATGATTTGGTAGTTTCATTTATTCTTTGTAAAATCTTGTTCCAAATGACAATCATAAGTGAAAACTCAGATGTATCAGTTTTTAGTAGAATATCTTTGACTTCTGGTTCTCGTGGACTTCTGATTTGAATTTCAAGCAAGTGGCTTAGGGCATCCCTAATCTCTTTCAATCCAGATGCCACAGTTTTAACAGCAGCAGCTCTTGTCAACCATCTAGCATCACAGATTTTTTTTACAGCTAATTTTTGTGCTGTTGCCAGTCAGGTCTAATGAATGGCTTGAACATGTTACAAAATGCAAATTTTCAGATTTACTCTTTATTTTGGCTTGCAAGCTAATAATACTTTCCAGACATATTGAAAGTGTTGTAGCTTTGTCCTCAACAATAATTGATATCTATATTAAATTTGTTAAGTTTTTCCAAAATAATGTATGCAGTATTCTAGGTAGTATAGGAAAATATAGGAGTGAATTCCAAAAATATTTCTACTACCTCTCCATTAGGGAAAACATATCTGATGATTATTGTTAATTGATCTATATGGGAAATATCAGGAGTCGCATTTGTAATTATGGAAAAATACTTCATCCTCTAGTATAAAGGACTGAACATCATTTTTAAGAAGGTCAATAAATTCATCGCAAACTGTTGAAGAAAGATAGTTTACATTTCCACTTCCTGTAATGTGTTGCTAAAAGAGGATCAAACTCACTAAGAAATTCTGTCGAGTTCAGAAAGTTGCCATTGCCTTTTGAAAATAATTTTGTAGTTGAGCCATATAAAGCCAATCCAATTTTTGATAAAATTTTACTGCTGCTATGACCCTTTTAAGAATATTTCTCCAATATTCTTTTATCTCCAGAGATAATTTTCCTAATTACATATCATTTTGACCTTCTGCAAGTCCTCTGGTAACAAATTCTTATTGCCGAAATGTGTTCTGAAGAATTCTTGTGCTTACTTAGATTTATGCTTATATTTTCAGTCATTGAAGCCACCACTAATAAAATTGATGCTTTTATATGAAAATTATTTACACGTGTAGCAATACACTCAGCCTGATTTTGGGCTATATATTAGCCATTCTCAAAGAACATTTTCACAATTAACTGTATTATTCATTTTATAAAATGATGAAAGGAAACATTGCCAAATTTTATTACTCTGCAGTTGTTTTTGCAATCACCAATTTCATCAATTTTTTGCCTAGGCAGATTTTTATCAAAATATCTCTGAAAGTCCGAATTTATATACATTGGCCAGTCTGTCAGATCAGTAGGAAATGGTGTATAGGTCATCTTTTTCATTGATATTGTCTTCTGAGCTTCAGTATTGTTATCAAAATTATCAACTGCTTTTGCAAAAGGTGATGTTTCACTACCACTGGTTGAAGGTAATAATTCAACTTGGTCTTTATTTTGACCATATAGAGAAGATGTAACGAATGATAATATTGTCGTAAACATCATTGTTAGTTTACGCGAAAATAATGAGCGGCTCGTTAAAAATTAGACGAGATGAAAGATCTTTTAGAATATAGTATTTTAATACTCCTCAGCACAGTGCAACAGGTTCATTTAAAATATGCAAGATCCAGAAAATAAACGTTACAACTGAATTCAGCCATCTCTCTTTCCAGAATAACAATCTCTCTTGTGTTGCCATTCCGTAGCAACTAAATTTCCAACAAATATTGCACCTTTTTGCTTTTCCTGCTCCTTTTCTCTTCCTTTTTTTTTTTTTTTTCACTGCTGCTTAGGTATTCAAAATGCATGGCAATTTTTAAAAAGAATCTAAAATAACGTAACCAAACGTCACTGTAACCCAGATTTCATTTATCAAATTTTAAAATACATTACCTACATAACATTTGATTTGTAATATGGGGGGGGGGGAAACTTTGCTGTTTTTGGTTTTTAAAATTCAATCAACATTTTAGTTTCGATTATTTATAATACTTCTATTGTTTGCTTAAGAATGCTAGCCACTTTTTTGCTTTTTCCCGCCATGTGCACTAGTAGCATAAAAATATTATACAGTTAAAGTCTTTGTAAATGTAGAAAAATACCGAAAATTCGCCAACTCCTGAAATCGGCATTGCTTCTCAAAATATAAACATTCAGTTTATAGGTTCCTGAAACCATGACAAGGAGAATGAAATACTGAAGAAAACATAGTTATCCAATAATGATGTCATAATTACCGATTAATAATGATTCTGTTTTAGTGGCAGAAAAAAAATCTTAACCCAGAAGAGGTTTTTAATAAGGGTGATGTGTTCAGATGAGCCAACACTGGCATATAAGATGACCCGATGATGAAATCATTGGCTCTATTTTGAACTCGCCACAGCAAGAAAACGATTCTGACACCAACATATATACTGAATTTGATAGGAGTGAGAAAATATCTTGTAATAAGGGTTTGGAACATGGTGAAAAATATCTAAACTATTTAGAACAGAGGTGTGTTACAGAGCAGAGCAAGAGTTATGACTCTATGGAATTTACAAAAAACGTACTCTAGAGGTCTCTAAAGTTTTAAAATAAACTGATAACTCTATCTGAAAAATGTTTGAAACGTAAAAAAATGAAATATTTTATGCTTTACATCCCTTATTTTTAGATGTCCTTAATGCTTTAAAATATTCCTGTAATCACTAATATAAATGAATAATATAATAAATGTATATAATAATTTAATGCATATAATAAATTAATGTAATAATGTATATTAATATATTTAATAATTTAATTGTATCTAATATGCCTTATTTATTTCACACTTTCAGCCTGAATATTATGATTTATCTTTTCTGTCCTGAAATCCGCAAAATCCTAAAATCTGCACACCCCGTGGTCCCAAGCATTGCGAATTTCTGGACTTCTGTTGTACTTATTTTTGTCAATATAGTTTTTTGATATAATATATTCATAAATGTTTTTAACCCCAAATAATTCCATTTAAAACTGTTCTTTTTGGTGGCTCTTTTTACATGGCACTATGTAATAATGTCTTAATTTGTTGTTTAATCCATCCTATAGATACATTTTATCGATATAGATAAACAAAAATAAGATAGTTGATATTTGTCAGTTCTTTCTAAAAATATAACAAACTTTTATAAATTAAAAGGAGAAAAAGCCAAACATTTGTCTGTTATATTAATACCTCAAAGTAAATAAGAAATGCACTAATGTACAGTATAAATTGCCATTGTTTTTTGGTTGTCCAAGTTTACTTTTTTAATATTTGAGATTATGTATATTATATTTCTAGTTAGGATACTCGTGCTGTAAAAAATCACGTACTATATATATAAATTTAAAAAGAAAAGATTAAAGAAATTCTTACTATAAGTTCTTATTTTCTTTTCCCAGGCTTTGCAAAGTTTCACAGCTTAAGTTGTTTGTTTCCAAAGAAGCTCATTGAGCTATGCCACTTTGACATGTTACTGCCGTTGTGAAAAAAGACCTTTGTTCAGCTCTTAGAATTTGTCAGTGGTAATATTTTTTGGGGAAGTTAAACAGCTATTTTTTGTTAAAACACTGCCTACAGTTGCTTAAAAATATTTGTGTGAAGAGATTAAATACTAAAATCAGCATTGGGTTAACCTTTAGAAGTGGGCTGTAGGCCTGTGCTTGTTGGGCCTAAGAGAAAATAGGCCTTATTTACACCATTAGTATAATTAATTAAACGCATTTGAAACAAAAACAGGATTTCATTAGTGAATTATAATTAAGAATAATGGCCCTCTTTGTTCTGAATAATATTGAAATAATTCACAGATTAAATCCGATAATCTGTTAAGATGATTTTGCAGTGGAAAAACTAAAATACAACTCATTTTGAAATTTTTTTTCCTCCTTTCAAGTGCTGAATGTCTGTTCGCCATACACTTGATCAAATAATGAATAAGCAACTCCTATAATTTTGGTCCGCAGCTTTTATTTTTATGCCAGAATGTGAGCTTAGTGTTAATCTACCTTTAAACAAAGGGTTTCTTTTTTGAAGCACTGTGACATGACAATTCTTAATAATAATAATCTTAGCATCATTAAAATATTTTTTCTGGATTCCCATATAGATTTTCCCCCCAAGGATGTTAAAGTTGCAAATGATGAGTATGAGTGATGTAACGTAACGAAAATGAACCCCCCCAAAATGCTAATTGACTGCTGTTGAACTCTAAAGAGGGGTGTATCAGAGAAAATGACAAACTAAATTAAAATTGCATTTTCAGGTGGTTGTTACTAATTGTAATGCATTATGATTGCGAAAATAGAAAGTCCCCCCCATTTCCTTTCATATAAAGTGCACAACAATTCATTTTTACTCAGTGAAAACTAAAAATTGTTATCTAATTAATCTGTCTTCTGTTGACAACTTAACTAAGTTGTGCTGATTTTCTTGCTTTACCTTTTTTTTTTTAATTTAAATGCTTCAAGAATAATTAGAAAAAGACCTACAGCTCTTTTTCTTCTCTTCATTCATAAAAATTGCATTTTCAGCTATAATTATGTGAAATAATTCTATAAATATAATTCAGTACAGAAAAAATAACATATGGAAATGGCTTGGAAATCGAAACAGCACTGAGATTCTCTTTAAGAAATACGATGAAGCTTTTAAAAATATAGGAAGAGAAGTAATTCTGTAAAATATTTTATAATTCTTTATCACTGAGTTGCATTGAATTACTGTATAGCAACGACATATAAATATAATGTAAATGATATGTATATATGTATACTACATATGTATGTACGTCTGTGCATGTTTGCGTACATACAACACACGTTTATTCATAAGTTCAAAATTGAAAATGATTGTTTGAATGACATTACAAAATTAACCAAAAAAGCAGTGACCTGCAATGTATTTTTAATTTGAAAAACAGTTCTTTGATGTGAAAAGGTTGGAAGCCATTTTATTTAAGACTGTTTCTCATTTTAATGAAAATGTAGATTTATTGCAAAACTTGAGAGATACTCAGATGCTTTGTATTCATATAATATAACATTCGAAATACAAAACTCAATTTTTAAAATCCAAGTTTATTGATGTAACAAATATGTGTCTTTCTACTTCTATACCTGTAAAAAAAAAGATGTATTTGACTTATATTTCAATAAGTCATTTTCGTAATACAGAATTGCGTTCATTCAAAGAATTAAATTTTTCTGTATTTTCCTGTCTATAAAAATGAATGTAAAGAAGTTAGATGTTGAAACTGCCTTCACATTTTTCCACAACTCTGAAGCACATGATCCCCCTTTTTTCTAGCTTCTTTGTATTTTCCCTTTATTATAATTTATGAGTGGATTACAACTGAGCAGTATTTGGAAAAATATCCGCATTTTATGTGTTAAGATTTTACTTGCCTTTTCTAGCTTTATTTAATATACTGTAATATATGTAAAGTAACATTTAAAAAAAAATGATACTAGTAACTAGAACATCTAAAATCATGATTTGAGAAAGGCTTGGCTTCCCTATTATAAATATTTTTAACAAAAAAAAGTTTTAAAGATTTTTTTGTGCACATTTCTTTGAATAATAATAATTATTGTAAATTAACTTTTTTCTTTTATAAAGAATATGGTGCTTACATATTATTGCCACCACCTTAGTAGAAATCTACGAATTTTCAGAATGCCCCAAACTCTGATGACCAAGTGCATAACCATTCTTCCAACAATCATGCGCATAACAGTCCTTCAGCCAAGCAATGCTGCCATTTTCGTATGCATTCTTATTTGTTGTGTTCCAAGCTCCAGTGGTTTTTGTAAGCAAATAATGATATTTTTTTGCCTTGAACTTGAGTTTTAAAACATGAGCTTGTGGAATTTGCCATCAATGGATGAAACCATGGTAAAATTTTTGCAGGTATACAGAATTGTGTTGAAAACTTCTAAAGGGAACAAGGCGGAATTGAATTTTCTAGATAGCTATTGTTGCCGAGGGCTTCGTGATTCTGTGATGTTTTTATAAGCAAAAACAGATCGCTATGTACTTTGAGAGAAGAATGGCGGAAAAGGAATTATAGAAAGATTTGAAGAAGAATGTGTTTTATTTTTTAAATGATACATTTTCATTAATTCGCTTTTGTATTTTAAATTGCTAAATTATGCTTTCTTTTCATATACTGATAATGTTTACTGACTTGCAATAAATATCATTAGTTTAAGAATCTGCCCCCCGCCCCCAAAAAAAGAGGCATGAAAACCACCAACTTGCACTCGATAAGTAATTTTTACCTTTTCACCTGTAAAAATCGCCAAATTGTGCCAAGGTGGTTGCATTAATATGTAAGTGCCTAGAATTTAATTCAGTGAAAATGTTAATTTTTTGGTCTGTTTTCAAATTTATGAATGAATGAAAAAATATTTTCCCATTTCCCATTTACTTTTTAGAAGTTGGATAGCGTTGATATAGAATTATGTTAATACACTGGTTTTATGTGAGATTGGCAATGCAGGAAAAGTCCTATATCTGTGCTGAGGTTGGTGATATTTTTGAAATTTTTCAAATAATGGTGCTAACATAAAAAAAGTGATCATATTAATATTTGTTGATTCTTTGATATTTTTCCGTATTATATTTGTATTTTACATTCTAAAATTCCAGATTTCTTATTACTATATTTTAAAAATTGCAGCTACACTAAATATGCTATTTGGCAGTATTTTGGAAAATTTTTAGTGTAGTCATGAACTGCGTCACCAACTGCAGTATAGGATATAGAGCCCCTTTTAATATTCTTCAATCTTTCTGGGAAAATGGTTAGATGTTTAATCTTTTCTGTGATGGACCTTCATCGTGTAATCCTGATGCCATTATATATTTTGTTTGCTTAATTTTTGTAAATATTTACACTAAAAATTTTTTTTATTTTGTTGTCTAAAATACTAAACAGAATTATTCATACTTTTTTTTTATCGTTTAGCTGAAAACATTTAACATTGAAGGTGTAGATGGTACTGTTGAAGACTTCACTAATGGCGTAGTTATTTCTAAAGTTCTGAATAATATGTAAGTAACAATTATTACTTTTGAACATTTTCAGTGTACTGCTGAATGCTAAAATTGCAACATTGGGAAGGAGAGCCGGTAAAGTTACGTAAAGTGGGAAAGTTGTTGATATGGCTAAGACACATTTTTAAGTGCCTATCTCTAATCATTGCATGTGAGAGAGGCTTAAATGGTAGAAAAGCCTTTTTGAATGCAGTTGTTTTCTGAAAGACTTTGGAAATGTACTAAGATTTGTGATTTGATATTACAATGCCTTGATGTGACATTTATCATCTATTGCAAATGGACAGGGAAAATCGTTTTACTTAGAAATGATTATCACTTTGGTAGATCACTACGTGTTAGGCAAGACATCAGCATTGTTTAGTATTATTGTTTTAGCAGCATTGAACAATTGAGTGGTTACAAGAATGGTGATGAATTTGGATAACAGCAAAAGTTGGCCAGGGGTACACTTTGGCTTGTATGAATCGTTAGATTAAAAGAATGGTGTGTACCAATCCTTACTGTACTGTGAGTGAACTTGGACATCCTTTACTAAACTCAAAAGGTCTAGGAGTTATTTATACAAATTGTCAGAAGATGCTTATGCAATATTGGTCTTCAAGCTGAATCACTAGTGATAGATATTCTGTAGATCCCAAGCCACCTAAGAGGTTATCCCTTTCTGACATGTTGCCTTTTAAAATTAGAATTTCAATCAAAAAAAAACAGTGGGCAGTCTAATCAGGCCCAAAGGAGAACGCGCGCGCGCACACGCACACACACACACACACGCACACACACACACATTTGCATTTCACATATTTACACTGTCTAGTTTTTTCCATGCTGGTAGTTTTTGAAAAAGCACAACCCAATATTGCATGCTTTGCACATGTACCAGGATCCATATCAGATTCACTATATGAAGGCAATTCGTTTTGCACTGTTAATGCAATGTTTTCTGCCATCATATTTATTGAAATATACCTTATAAATGCAATTTTCATTTGGAAGCACTGGTTGTCTTTTATGCAAAATAGACTTTGTACTTGATGATAGGGAAAGGAAATTTGAGCAGTGGGAGGAGCGAGGTGATTTCATATGAATATATATTATGTTGCGTGATCTGTTGAGCGGAATAGTAATAAAATGTCAAAATGGTAGAAGACAGAATTTTGAAAGTGATGGGAAGAGAGATATTAGGAAATTACTGTCAGTAACTAAAGAAGAAATATTATTAATATTTCTTTTAGTTATTATTAGTTATTTAGTTAGTATTTGGAGAACTTCACTTTACTAAATGAAGAAGCTTTGTGGATAATTTTTGCAGATCCAAAGCGAAAATGTGAATAAGTGTCCTTTGGTGATTAGCTCTTGTAAATTTATTTCTCCTTTCTGAAAATACGATTTATGTTCCCCGACGAGAAATTTTAAAGCTTTTTCAGTTTGTCTGATATGTTAAATTACACAGGAATTAAACACAGAGATGGGAATCTTTAAGAATTGAATTTTTGATGGGGGGGACTTAAAAATGAATTAATGTAGAATGCGAGCATTAAATATTTGTTGGCAACATAAGAACAGATTTTACTAAAATTGTGTGGCATGCTTTTGTCTAAATGCAGACATTGTCAGCTAAATGTGGTGCCGAGTAAATGTGTTGTTGATTAAACCAGCTATCAGTTAAATGCCTTGTTGACTAAATGCCCTTTCAGTTGCTTTCTGTGTTGGCTAAATGTCCTGTCAGCTAAATGTTTTGTCGGCTAACTGCTGTAGGTTAAGTGTCTTGTCAACTATGTGGTTGCCGTCTAAGTGTCATGGACCCCGAAACCACTCGTTTAAGGGATCATATTGGAACCATGTGTTCATTGAAGTGAATCAATTCTTTTTAATGATTCACCACTCACTAACAAGACCTTGATGAATGCGTTTCGAGTTGGCATAGATCAAGAATGGTATGCAAAGATGGGGGAAAACAGAAAGAATTGAACAAGGAGCGGGATCACTGGAATCAACTCAACCAAACCGCTCACTTCCTGGACTGACTTCTTTCCACTGTGCTTTTGCGGTTCTCTAAAAAGGGCCTTTCTAAATAGAATAACAATAAAATTCTGGAATAAAAAGAATGCTACAAGTTAAAAAATAATAAAAACTAAACTCACTTTTATTAAAGATTACATTATTTTATTACTATAATTGATATTTTGTTGCTACTATAAAGCACAGTATAAAAATAAATTTTTAGATTGGAGGCGGATCCCGAAGAACAGGAAATTGTTTGCTGACAATACTGGCATTTTCCTTTTTCTTTATCCTATTGGACAAAATGGTACCAAATGTCGCCTAAGATTCTTCTTTTGTTCTGCAACCTTGAAAAGATACATTAGATGGAAAAATTAATGTTTATAAATGTATACTAATTCTAAAGAAGATTAAAGAGAAATTCACAGCTCTTGATTACAAGACGTTAGTAAATAAATCAAAATATAATTTATTAGTTTACTTAACTATTACAGCAATATTGTATAAAAAAGGTAATATCTAATATACATAGTTATACTGTGACACATTATTCAAAGAATCAAAATGAAACTCAAAGGAACAGCTCTGAGGAAGTGAAAAGAGCAAATAATCGAAGACTGCAGGAGCCAAATTTGAGGTTAGAGCAGGAGCAATGAAAAGAGCGAATAATGAAGACTCTGGAGGAATCAGATGCATGGCTAGAGTAGGAGCAATGAAAAGAGTGAATAATCTCACATCCAAAGGACCCAGATCTGCGACTAGAGAAGGCACACCTTATCACTGACAGCTGGGAATCAGAGGAAATATTTCTTATAATGATGTACTTGAAACAGATCCTCACATTGATAGATGAGAAAAAAACTCATCCATTTCCTAACAGGGATGG
This sequence comes from Stegodyphus mimosarum, assembly GCA_000611955.2. Taxonomy (NCBI): domain Eukaryota; kingdom Metazoa; phylum Arthropoda; class Arachnida; order Araneae; family Eresidae; genus Stegodyphus; species Stegodyphus mimosarum. Next base: position 35,774 of record KK112659.1, read on the forward strand.
TCAGTTTCGCTGAGATGCATTGGTTTATTTAATGTTTTATTTTTTAAATACTAGATTGAACAAAACCAAAATAAAGCACACATATAGATATATAACACACATACACACTAAAAAATAGGTCAGAGACATTTCTGGTAAATAATAAAGGAAAAAATGCTAGTGTTTGTTTACTTTAAGAAGAATAAAATTTTTTGTCACGCTTCCCAACAAGAGCTCTCAGTGAACTGTTAAGGAGCTGCTGTTCTGTTTTCACTGGAGTGTTGATCATTCATTCAGTAAAGAACAGTCAGTTCTTTGAATCGTCTATCTCCTTTTCAGACTACTGATTGTACATCATATTCCACTGGAGTGCACATGGCAGCACCATCATCTGCATTAACAAACTCCTCAAAATTAACACCATAGTTCGCAACGTCTTTTAGAATATTCCATTCATCAAATGAAGTGGTATCATTACCACCATCAACTGTTGCAACCAGTTGTTTGTTCCTTCTTCATGAACATTATTTGCTTCACCACAAATCACTAATGAGGAAACTGAGTGTCTGTTTTGAAACTGGTTCAGCTAGCCAGCAGAACAACTGAATTTTAGGTCCAATTAAATATACACTGGAAGCCCACATATGGTTAAACATTTTGGAAGGAAAGTTTTGACAGCTTTGTACTTAGCACTGAGAAGTCACTTATATATTTCTCCAGAAACTGATGCAGAAACATTAAGAATTTTTCACAATCTTTTAGTATTGTGGATAAGGTAGATTTTATAATTCCAGACTGCTCCGCAATTATTATTCTTTTTTTTTTTTACACCACTGTCTACTTCCTGTAAGATTTTTAGTTTTGTTTTTAGATCCATCCCTATCTGCTTTATTTTGGCCGTGACTCATTCTCTCACTACTTGTAACTTAGTTGTTATATCTTGAAAAAAGAGCACCATCTACAGGACTGTCGAACAGTGCCACTAGAACTTTAGAAGAATAAAGACATGTTAAAGCTGGTGTAAATTTATATCTCACTATAATAGTCCAGTAAATTTATGTAAATATTTTATTGTAAATAGAGTTAATTTAAATTTTAACTGAAAGGAGCAAAACACCACGAAGGGGGGGAAAAAAGGGAAAAATGGTAGAGAAAGTTTGTGTTAAATGAAAAAATTTAATGATGTAATGGACCAAAAAAAATGCTTGTAATTCTTGCTAACAGAAATTTGCATTAATTGACAAACTTTCTATAAGATCATGTTCATTGTTGCCAGGACCGAGATTTGGTTCGTATTCGCCTTAAGTGAGTTTGTGTTAAGGGAGATTACTGTATAATGTAGTGTTAGTAATATTTAAATAATGATTAATTATATTAATTAGTAACTTAAGTTACTAATTAATATAATTAATCAACTATGTGTTTTAATAGATTACGTGCATTATCATGTTTTAATAAAACTTTACTAAATAAACATTCTGTTATACCTTATAATCACAGTTTTGCTGGAGATAATGGAGAAGTTACTGTATAATTTTATTTCTCTGGACAGGTTCAAACTGAGAAGTTACTGCATGATTTTTATGGAAAAGTTCCTACTCCAAAGTATCCATCTCTCTACTTTTCTCTACCAGTTTTACTGGAAGATTTCCAGTTTTTCATCTTGTCCTGGTAAATCTTCAAATCTCCAGATTTGTAACATCTGAATTTAGACTATTTCTTTCAAAAGCAGTTTTAGAAGTTGGTTATTAAATATAAGGAGGAGCTGATGCTGCAAAGAAAATTTTGATGACAATTTCTTAAAAAGGGCTGAGGCATTATCTGTTAATGAAATTTAAGAGTATGTGAATTCCATTTTTTCCCTCGGTGATTTTTCAGTAATTTTTGTAATTTTTATTTGATCTGATCTGTGTATAATCCATTACAGAGATATGTGAATCATTTTATGGAGACATAGCTAATGTTTAACTGGTAGATATTTTTATTTAATTTTGCTTTAAATTCTTAAATAGTATTCTGTTAAATGATAATTATATTGGGTTAAGATTGTTCTAATATTTTATGAAAGGGCTCTAAATTTTCCTAGTTTTTTTTTATTATTTCCCTCAAATTCGTAAAATTTTTTATTGCATTTTCTCATATTTTTTAAAAATAGCACAATTAATGCTCATATGAATGCTTTTTTAGTTTTCTTTTATTCCTAAACTTTTTTAATAAGAAAACTATTTTATTTGATGTTTAATTATTGGATTTTATTTTAATTCATAAGTAATAACTGCAGGCATGAGCACATCTATCCCACTGTTTCATGAGCCGAAGGATTCCCTGTACATTCCCAGAATTCCTGTGGCTGTGACATGAGCCAGACTTCCGTTGTGTCCTTCAGTTTGTCGTCCGAACTGAAGCATTTCCCTTTGAGATGTCTTTCTAGTTGATCAAACACATCGAAATTGCAGGACAACATGTCTGAGCAGATGCTCAAGCTGCTCTCACTTGAACTTGGCTGTTACACTTTGTGTGACCCTGGAGATGTGTGGGCGTGCATTATCGTGGGCAGAATCACTCCTGCTGTGAGCAGCATAGGCTGTTTGCTTGTGATTTGTGATAGACTTACTTAGGTTATAGTGTCTCGCAGTACACGTCACTGTTAATGTTTTTCCGTGCTCAAGAAATTTGATGAGTAACGGACCTCAGATGTTGAAAAAGAAGGTGAGCATCACATTATCTGTTAAAGTCACAGCTTTGAATTTTTTAGGGGGAAGAGATGATGCATGCTTCCATTGCATGCTGCCCCGCTTAGTCTCTTTGAAGTGATTGCACCAGCTCTCATCGTTGGTGACGTTCTGCTCTAGGAAAGTGGGGTCTTCATGATATCAGAACAGGTGTTGCAGTGCTAGCCCTATATGCAGTTCCTTTTGTGGTTTGCTGAGTTTCTTCGAAATCCACTGCACACACACCTTCCAGTAACCCAAACTGTTGTGCAAAATTGTCCACTCTGTTCCAATGCTGGCTCCGACCATCAGTGCCAGCATTCGCATTGTGACACACCACTCATTTCTCACCTGGTTATTTATCTTGTCGATGAGTTTGGCTGGCCTGGTTTTGGTCATCACTCAAAGACTTCCGGCCTTTATGAAAACGGGTAATCCACTTTCTCACTAACTTGTCAGACACATTTTCCCCCGTATACAGCCACCATCCTGTGATGCGTATCGGCTGGTTTAACCCCTTCCACAGTCAGAAATCTAATAACACGTCGTTGCACCTTAATCATCAAATTTTGCAATGTGGATGCCAGAATCTCCTCGCAGGCACTGCCACATCAATTGGACGGAACACACAACTGCTTGCTTCACTCATGTGTTAAATGCAAGGATCCCATGCATGCACACAACCACACCCAACACTGCATTAGCGTCCCTATATGTCCCATTACATTATCCCAAAGCGGCATATCCAAATTTCAGCCGGTTTGCTTGTTACGACGTTTCATACTTTTTCATTTGAACACACCTTATATATTCTAGTTGTACATACTATAGGGAATTTATTAACATGCAGAATTCATGGGGATACTCAGTAGTATAAAACATGTATATATTCAGATGGGGATATAAGCATATGCTAAATATGATATGTACTATAAACTTGAAAACATACCTGTATTACAAATGAGGTGCTGTACAGTATACATGATTTATCACACATTGAAAAAGAAAATCAGTAACAGTCTTCTCTTTCATTGTGATACCTTGTTTTCTTGTCGCCATCCTGCATAGGCATCATAATATCATAATGTTGGTCAGTGACATATCACTTTGCTGTCCGGCAGAGAGCAATGTCTTTTCAGTCGCATTCAGGCCATCTGTGTTTCAGATCTTGGTTTGAGCAATTTCTATGTCTTCATCATCAGACAGTTCGAATTGTGGATCACCTTGCATCCAATCCTTAACTAAACATCTTCATTCAGCACTTTCTCTATAGCTTTAATTGTTAGTTCACAAACAATTACGAGTTACAGATGTTCTACAATACACAGTTCAACAAGCAGTTATGAGAATTACTAGAAGCCCCCCTCAGAAAAAGAGGCAGAGGCATTTGTTACACAACTAGATGCACTCTGGCTCCAGTGAGAAAGCTGAAGACTGATTTTTCACTCGAAGCACATAAAAATTAAGCTTAGACATGGTGACAGAGTTCTTATCTTTACAAATGAATTATTGCTAAAACCAGTTTACAGATTTTTTAAGTTTTTAAGCGGGGCTGTTTTAACCACTGTTTTTTGTTTATTGCCTTGGGCTCGGATAACCTGGAACCTCGTATAATCAAGGTTATTCTGCATATATATATTATATGTAGTTATAACTAGACATCACAAAAATATTTTGTGATGTTTATTAGGAGGTTTTACAAGTTAAGCTGCTAAGTTACAGGCTAGGAAACTATATTCGGAAGCCTGTTTCTGAATCCATTAAACTGTTTTTTTATAAATGTAGGTGTCGGATGTAGTTTTTTCCACTTCCACTGTGCAAATTTACAAAAATAATAATTAATTTGAGGATCCATTATTTTAGTGATAATAGAAAAGGGTACTAATATACTATTGCAACCATCTTGGTAGAAGTTGCAAAATTTTTGGAATGTGCCAAATTCAGTCATCAGTGAACATAGCCATTTTTCAGGCATTGCTTGTAACAATCCTTCAGCCAAGCAACATTTCCATTTTCATATACGTTCTTTCTGTTGTGTTTCAGGTTACAACATGTAAACAAGTTGTGATATTTTTTGGCTTAAACATAATTTAAAAATATGTGCTTGTGGAATTTGTGAGCAATGGAAGAAAATATGGCAAAACTTCTACTGGACTACAGAATTTTGCCATAAAATCTGTAAAGCAAAAATGAGGAGATAGATAGATACCTTTGGTTTACGTGATGTCAAGGTTGTGTAATTCTCTGATTATTTTTTATAGTTAAAACAGATCTCTGGGTACTTGGGGAGTAGAACTGTGAAAAAAAAAATTGCAGGAAAATTTGATGAAGAATGTAAAGATTTTAGTTTTTTAAAATGTATCATATTATTCTTATTAAGTAATTATAATTTGTATTTTAAGTCACTAAATTGTTTTCTTTTCATATGTTGATAATGTCTGCCACCTACAATTAAATAAATTAATTACAATAATATTACAATAATACTAGTAGCTTGTAAATCTTTCTAAAAACAATTCACAAAAACTACTAACTTGCACCTGATAAGTAACTTTAACCTTTTCATCTGTAAAACGTCACCAAATTGCACCAGAATTGCACCTTCTTCAAAATTGGAGGCAGAACTGAGCAAAGTAATACTGTTACCTGTATGATGCCTGAGGCTCTTCCCAGTGACAGGTGCAATTGATATCAGATAAGTGAGATCAGTCACAACAACACTGTTGTCTGGTTTCTGTACATACCAAGTGTTTTTCGAATTACTTTTGTTTTCTATGTGGTTAATACATTTCCAACTTTTAATCTATTACCATTATATAATATCTAATATTAAAATTCATTTGCACTTAGCTAATATAAAAAGTCGGAAAAATGTTGTACATTAAAAATAATGAGTTTATGATGGTAAGTTTGATGGTAAGTCATCGATCATTATTCCACCCCATACCATCACACCTCCACTACCGAAACGGTCACGTTCCACAATGTTCGAGGGATCATTTCGTGTTCCTGACTCCCTCCAGTTGTAAACACGTTTAGAATCACCAGTTAAACTAAACTGCGACTCATCAGTAAAGAGAACATGGGACCATTGATGTTCAGTCCAGTTTTGATGTTCTTTACACCAATTAAAGCGATCCCTCTTTTTCTGTGAAGACAGTAAAACACATACCCTTGGCTTTCTGGCATAAAGGCCTTTTTCATTAAGCCTTCTGTATATTGTTTGCCGTGATGCAACAGTTCCAGTGGTGGCTGCAAGCTCTGAACTTAACTGGCGAGCAGTAGCCTTTCTGTTACGACGGGCAGTTAATGCCAGATACCGATCTTCAGAAGCAGTTGTCATTCGTTTCCGACCTTGTCCAGGCCTCCTTACAACACTTCCATCATTTTGAAACTGTTTCCATAGCTTAGAGACTGTCTGTCTTGAAATATTCAGACATGTGGCTGTTTCCATGATTGACTGCCCTGCTTCTAAACGGCCGATAATTCGCCACTTTACAGATTCTTCGAAATGATGCTTCGAAGCCATAACAAACCGCTTTGAGTCCCTACACACTGAAATCAAACTCTATGTTGCTGAAATTCTCTCAAATATTCAGTTTGCGCAAAGCGCTTGATTCACCCTTGGATGACGTAACACCTAGATTTGTATATCACAAACCGTTTGATTACTTTTGATTGGATAATGCTAATTAGGCTTGGTTTTCACACATTCCCTGCAAATACGGATCACATTGATTCGATATTTCATTGAATATTATCATTTTTGGGTATGTAAAGATAATTTTGGACATGAGTGTATATTGCTGATTGAAGCAGAGACTAAATATTAAGGTGCCGCTTTTCCCACACAAGCACGTGGTTGGCTACTGGGACATCACTTAACACCCCGTGCTGGCATGTAATTGGCTGTTTAGCATTGAGCCACATCCCACGCTCGTGCAGGATTGCCAGTGAAAGTGTTAAGTATTAATGCAATCACCTTGGCACAGTTTGGCTATTTTTACTAATGCAAAGGTGTAGAAGCTACTGATTTTCATGACTTTCTTTTAAAAGATTGTTGAACTACTGATATTTATTGTAAAATGCACTTTAGCAATTTGAAATACAAATTTTAATTATGAAGTAAGGATTATACAATACATTAACAAATAAAACACATTTTTCATGAAAACCGTGTGTAATTGTTCTGCGTTGTTTTCATCATGTACCCATCGATTTGTTTTTGCTAAAAAAATCGGGGAATTACACAAACTCAGCAGTGTGCATCAGCTATGTACCAAACACACCTCACCATTATTCCCTCTAATGATTTTGCAGCAAAACACTATATTCCTGCATTTCTACTGTTCTACTGATGGCGAATTCCACAAGCAAGTTCAAAGTTAAGTAAAAAATTACCACGTTTTATCTATATAAACCTCTAAGTGGGAATACGAAAAAAAGAATGCATAGCAAAATGATGACATTGCTTGAGTCAAGGATTGTTGTGAGCATGGTTGTCACAGTCTGGCACGTCCTAAAAATCTGGCATCTTCTACTAAGGTGCTTGTGTTAATAGGTAAGTACCAAATAATCATCTTATAAAGCATACCCAAAATTTAATTTTGAACACATTCATCTGATTGTAGTTTAGCAATTGCAACTAATAATATATCAAATACATTATCACAGGTAGTGTGATACCAAAATCTAAATTGTGCTTGGCAGGTCTCCAGACGATGGCAAGCCATACCCCTGTCTTTATACCTTTTCATATATACCTTTTCATTATTTCCCTGATCCCCATAAAATAAAAGAGTGAAAAGTATTTTCTATGAAAAAGGCAAGAAAATTTTTACTAGCTGAAGATACGTAAACTATGTGAATCATGTGCATATGTGCAGGTTAATAACCATCAGTTTTTGTCAAGGTGGAAGCATACCAGTTAACATTTCCCGACAAGGCCCTATAACATAGAACAACAATATTTTCTTGTTTTTAAACAATAGACTTTAAATGCTGGTGTGTGTTCTTTAAACTGAAAAGGGCCTTTATTATTTAGTAATGTGTGAAATAGTCAAACCTTACTTTTACACTTATTCTTTGCCTCTCCAATGGCTCAATATTTAAGACTGCTGAATACTGGGAGTTTAATTCAGGTTCAATCCCAGGTAAAGGGCTGGGTGCGTGGTTGGCTTTTCACTTGTATAGCATGAATAGGGACCAGTTTTTCATAGAAAGCCTTCCACAAAGGTGCCGTTTTCCTTAAACAGATAGCTCTCGTGTGTTTTATTATATCCAAAATAACCTAAACTACACACTTTCTTATCAGTGTAACCATCTTTGGGAGCAAACTGTATTTGTTTTGTCCTTTTCTTCCTAAGTTAATACACGAAAGGCAACAGCTATTTTCAAAATGACAGTACACTTAAAATTCTATGAAAGAGCAATTGATCAATAAAATTAAAGAAAAACATCCATTAATAAAATTTGTAACTTTTTCAAGAAACCCTTAGGTTATTTTTTTGTGCTATTTTCTCAATGTACATAGGGATGTTTCCGTTTAAAAAGAAAAGTAGGTAATTGAAAAAACTGGCACTGCGAATTGCTGAAATTCGGCATTGTGTGCAAATTGTCAGTTTTCTCACTGTTGTTTTTCCCATGTGCACAGCTATTTGTTTTCACTTAAAAAACACAATACTTCCTGATTATCCAAATAAAATATATCTGAAGAAATATAATGCTTTCTTTTTTATCAGCCAGTAGACTCCATGGTCCATTAGGATTTGCTATAAGAGAGAAAAATGTATTCAATGCAAAAACAAATGCTAATCAGAAAAATGATCTTTGATTTGGAAGGTAAAAATCCACATGCACTTAAATGCATCTGCTGTGCACACAGATGGTTGCCAGATAAATAAGTTTTGGAGACGTCATAAGTTGCAACATATTTATTTTGGGCACATAGTGCATTGCCTCGTGAATTGATTTGAGGGGTTATGGATAATCAGGAAGAACCAATTTTTTTTTTTGAAATTTACAATCATTGGTTAATAAAGCATATAGTCTTTTCATTGGTTATTTTAAGATCTGTCCAGTTAAAATGATAACTAAAAATATCTAAGCTATAATTTTCATGAAAAATGGAAGCATGTTTGCATTTTCATAATTGTGAAAGAAAAATTCATCTCTAGTCATAACTAAGAATGATAATTTGAAAAGAAACTGCATATCTCCGTAATAAATATAAATTGGTTTATCCATTAAACAGTGATTTAAATGTGTAGAATTATTAGCACCAGAAAATGATTATGTAAGTTTACTTCAAAATTATGTGCAATGATTGTTACATTATTCAAAATCAGCTGTCTTTTAATGCCTTTCAAAAAAAGGGAGTTCCTTTCTGGTTTCTGTTAGGTGCTTTTTTTCGTATGTTACACAAGCAGTTTAAAACTTCACGTTTTCAAAAAATACTGTGGGGTACTGATAGAATAAATAATAAAAAAATTAAGTTGGTATTAATATTAATAAATGCTTGTGGTTTTCTTAACAAATTATTGAATAAACAAGTATACTCAACACAGCCTAACAGCTTATTTTCATTTGTATAGTTTTTAATGATAAAGAAATGTTGGACACCTTTCCCGTGAGAGGAAGGATTAGAGGATAGGTGTATTCACTGCTTCTAAAAAATATTTTGTCTATGCTTGTCTTCTGTGTAACATCTGGATCAAGATTGGTGATTTAATGGATATAAAATATCATATAAATGGATATATCATATAAATGGATTTATACTTTTGTTATGCATTGTAATGTATGGTTGATATTTACATTATACGTACCATATAATGAATGGTGCTGTTGCGTATAATTGTGAATCCCGAATTTGTTAGTTATTACTTTATTTTATACAATATGGCCCACCAGTGATCGAGTGGTAAAATCGCTGAACGGTGGTAGTTTCGACCTGGGTTTGATTCCAGGTGAATGGGTTGGCTGCATTTGGAATGGGTTGGTGCATTTTCATGGTTTTTTCACATGTGACATGTATATGTTTCTTTCAGAAGGTCCTCCACAAAGGCATCCCACTCTTCATGCAGATAGCCCTTGTGTGCTGTGCCATAATCAACTAAACAAAAACCAAACCTAATAAATGATTAAATATGAGTGGGATTTTGTGTATTATATTCTAAGTGGTTAGTTTGTTGTGACCTTTGGATAAATTTTCCTTTAAATGATATAAGGAAGTTCAGTTTTCTTCCATTTAGTCCTTGAATGAAACTTCGTGGAGAAAACAAGAATTGTTTTGTCTGCTGGTTATAAGAAGGTTAAATCGAAGAAATTCCTGATGCACTTTCTTAATTTTTAAAGTAAAATATTAAGTTTCTTTTATGATTAATATTTGGTCTAGTATTTCTAACAGATATTCCATCTATTTTGAAATTTTGAATGCATTACTGTGAGAAGGAATTGTGAAAATAGATTCCTGTTTTCGATAAAAATTTCTGCCAACGTGCTTCTCTTTGATCACTTCCTGAAAGTGGATTACCATTACCCTTCTTTCTCCCAAACTTCTAATCATATGCAGAAGTTAAAAACATTATGGAGAACTTTAATATTGGGTTTAGTTAATAACAATGGTAAATCAGCATCTATATTATAAAAGTATGATAAAACAAGATGATGATCAGCTGTTGGTGTATGAGATAATCATTAATGCAAAATTTCAAGCAAGTAGGAAACTTTGTAATCTTATCAAACTGTAAAGGAGCAGTGCTTTTATAAAGTGAAATATCTGGAAGCTCTGTTTTATTCATTCTCAGTATTCAGATTTGTTAATATTTTCAATTAAAATTAAAATTATATTCAATATATTGAATTTATTCTAGTGACAATGAATTTTTTGAAGATGCATGGTTGGCTAAAATCAAAACAGATACTGGCACAAATTGGAGACTGAAGGTAAAATATGTTTTTTGCATCATATGATTAGATTTTATGTAAGATATTTAATGAAAATACTTTACCTCTTATAATTTAATTAAATTTTTACTTAAAAAAAATTCTAGTGGGTAAGTACTGTCATGCCCCTGTATCTGTTGATTCGGTGACAGCCGAAAGCATCGTGGAGAAAACAATGCATGGCGAAAACATCATAGTACGAAAAACATCGTGGGAGAAAAGAAAGCGAAGAAAAAACGTTGCAGTTCTAAAACATTGTGGTAAAAAATAAAGCAGTTAAAAAACTTTGTAGTTTAAAAACATCATCAAAATATTGTGGTAAAAAATAAAGTATGCAGAAATCATCGCATGACAATAACATCGCACATATGTGTTTTTTAGGCTTTAAAAGTTGTAAATGCATTTTTGCATAATGACTTTTAGAGTGCAAGAAGGAAAGTGGGAAAGAGGGTGTAAATATTAATGACACTTAAAGAATAAACGGAACAAAAGGAGATACAATTTTCATTAAAATAATTAGATAAACGTGAAAGAAAATAATTTAATTAACTAAGCAATTTCTATAGAGGTAACCTCATGCAGTTATTTATCTTCCTTTTTCTAAATATTTTTAGAGTGAATTTTTCATAAAAATTATCAGTAAAATTTTATAAAAAAAAAGATTATTTTATCAATAACCTTTCTTAATTAACTATATAAATTTTACACATTTTCAATTTTTAAATGCTTAAGTTTCCTTTTTAGTTTTTCAGAAAAAATTTATTAGTTCATTCAAAAGTATGAAATATAGAAGTAAAAATTCCTTCTTTCCTTCTTGCGTTCCCAGATCATTATTCAAAAATGCGCTTACAACTTTTAAAACCTCAAAAACGTATATGTGCCATGTTATCATGTGATGATTTCTAGGTACTTCATTTTTTACCACGATATTTTTGACAATGATGCTTTTAAACTGCGAAGTTTTTGAGACACTTTATTTTCGACCATGATTATTTTGTGCTATGATGCTTTCTCTCTGCATTGTTTTCTCCCATGATGTTTTGTACTACAATGTTTCACCTTGCATTATTTTCTCTGCGACATTTTCATCCACGGTGTTTTCGGCGGACACCATTGATTCATGGGTCAGAATTTCATTTTTTATTCTTTAGTGCAGTTTTAAAATAATTTTAAAAATTTAAGATTTATGTATCATAAATATTTATACAGCAAGGGAAAATGGGCCATAAATTGTCAAAATATTGTAGCTCTAATGCCCTTAGTGTTATTTTTCCCATAGCAATATTAATCTTGAGTTTAAGTATTTAACCTAGATTTGAACTGAAGTGTTGTTGCTCACATGTTGCTTTGAGATGGTGATGGAAAGTGCAATTTTTATTACTTTGTTCTGCTATGAAATAATATAATACTCTATAGTGTTACAGTATTTTTCATTGTTTTGGATTTGCTTGAGAATAGGACAAAAGCTTTAGAATATGCCATTTTTCTGCATTTAAAAAAAGTCTGAATAAATATGTTGGCTTCCAAAAGTTAAACAATCAATGCAAATTAGTAATTTAAAAAATATGTAGGTGAATTTTAATAGCTGAAAATCACTGCAAATGCAAATGGCAGTATGCAGTATTGTATGTTAAGGCCAATGGCAGTTGGCTATCTGAATATATGCTAATTAGATGGTATTTGAAAATGCTGGCATTCTGAAGGGTTTCAGGAAGTTTATTTTAAATTCTTATATAAAGTGTTTATTACGTTTGTAGGATAATTTTTGATCATATTAATGTTTCTGTGGCTGAAAGGACATGAGTGAACAGTTCATCAGGTATTGCTTTTTTTTATATTGATCATTTGGTAATTTCTCAAATGTGGAAACACTTTCAAACACATCAAACAATTGTCCGAACACCTGCTCATGATTGACAAAGGACTACCGTCTGTTCTGAAGACTGGTATATTGGTATAGTAGTCACATGCAGTTGATGAGCAACCTGTACACTGTTACATCGGCAGTTGAGCATCACTTGGTGGGACAGTATCTGCCAGTACTATGCACCGAAAGCATGAAGGGACTGTATGCCCAAGTGTTTTACATTCTACTGAATGCCTAATCCAGCGGGACATTAAAGTGGTGTTATCAACATCTCAGTTGGTTTGCCTCAGATTGACTCAATGTCCTGTTCACAGCTGGCCTAAAAAACATTTCTAACAATACACCCATGAGAGCCCCCCCCAACACAGATGGCAGATTTTATATGAATTCTTTGTGTTACACCCATCATTAACTGGCTTCCCAGGGTCACCACTTCCGGGGGCACAGGAATATTTAGAGGTGGGGCGATTCATTGATAAACCTTAATCTGGCCATTGCACTAGCCCACTTGAATGGCCTACATCACTACCCTTCGGGCAGTAGAACTGGGTCTGTGTATTTTATGCTTCATAATAGATAACAGACTCTACTACATGGCGTTTCAGCTTGGGGCAAAAACCTCAATACGCATGCCCGAAGGCAATCATTTTCTCTACAAAGACTTTTTCTCCTGGTAATCATAAAGGCATATCGAACGGCCCTCATAAGCGCTTTAAATGTTCTAACAGGCATTCCACTGATCACCTTTACAATAGAACAAGAGGCAACAAAAGTTAATGTAGCACAACTGCACTAAACCAGCACATTCAATAATACGATGTACCCTCCAACAGATTACGAAGAACATAAGGACAATTTAAATCTATGCCAAACCATCTGAGTGAATTATGCAATAGACCATTTCCCAATACGCATCTATATGGATGGATCAAAAACTAAAATGGGTGTCAGAAGTGCCTTCTGTGCCTAGAGAATTAATTTTCTCTTTAAAACAAAGCTTAAGAGCACAAATTCAGTATTCCAAGCTGAACTGTTAACCATCATAGAAGCTGTGACATTTACCAAGAAACAATAAAAAGCATTATAATTTCCAACAGTGCCTCAAGCCTGCAGACAATAATCAGTTTGAGCCGCTCACCACTAGTAAGGGAAATTCAATGCTTTCTATCCTATTTCCCAGACAATACCAGTCCCAAGCTTCACTGGACACACACCCGCAGTTGGCAATGAAGTAGCCGGCCATCTGACAGGAGATGGTGCAAACAGACAACCCGCCTCAGGCATCCCTCTGCCGATTCCATTATGATATTGTTATGGATTTTGTATTTATTTAGCTATTTTTATTAGAATTGTAATTAACATTGTTTTATTTTCCTGTGCAACACAGCATGTGATGAATTGTAAGAGAAAGCTGAGCCGGAAAAGTAAAAATACAAGAGCGCATGCATTTAACGTTTAATAAATGGATATCTCGCAATTGAATTTGCTATCCAGAAAAATTGAGAAAATAGATTTTACCAGAGTATTCTCGTGAATGATTAAAATGCTTATAAAAGCTGGATTAAAACATCTCATCTCAGTTGTTGTTATGTGAACTGTAGTTGTTTACTTAGTGCTGTTATTGATTGTAGCCAATTCGCTGTGCAATCAAATTAGTTTCTCTGTTTTGAATTGAGTTCTGTTTAATGTTTGAGATATTGTGATATTGTACGAATAACTCTGAGGAAATATTTCAGCATTTTCTTTTATTTCTTGTAAAAATGAGTTTTATTATCTTTTTATTGACTCGTGCGTTCAATCCATTATGAATCCGTACGCACGCAACAATTTTTGGCATCAGAAGTGGGATTTGAATGCCAATTACAAGGGCGATGGAAGAACAATTAAGGCAATTTATGGCAGCATTTGCTGGATCTCAAAGAAAGATGGAAGCTGGCCAAGCAACCTTTAAAGAAGAGATTAAGACGGGACAAGAATCTGTTAAAGAAAAGATGGAAGCTGGTCAAGTTTCCATTAAAGAAGAGATGGGAGCCGCTCAAGAAAAGATGGAAGAATCTGTTAAAGAAGAAATGAAGGCTGTTCAAGAGAAGATTGAAGCAGGTCAAAAGGAAATGAAAAGAGAAATTATGCGTGTAATAGAAAATAAATTCAAGGCTATGAAAGGCAGAATTGAGGCTGTAGAAAATAAAGTTGAACACATTGAAGGAAGAGTTTCTTCTGTAAAAAAACAAATGAAAGAAAGCATTTATTCTGTAAAAGAACAAATGAAAGAAAGAGTTTATTCTGTAAAAGAACAATAGAAGGAAGAGTTTCGGCTATCGAACAACAAACTGATGACAGGGTTTCTACAGTTGCCAAAGAAGTTGATAATTTGAAGAAATTCGTAGCGATGGCACGGAGCAATTCGGATGGTTTTAAATTTCTACCCATGCCTGCTCATCCCTCTCAGAAACTGTCCACATATGATGGGAAGACCTCCTAGCAAGTGTATGACACAATTTTCTATAGTTGCAGATGCAAAGGGATGGGATTCCTAAGCTAAGGCCTATCATCTCTCCACTTCTCTCAGAGCAAATGCAGTGGATATGCTGCAGACTCTTCCCCAAAACCAGAGACTAGAAACTATCCGGCACATTGTAGCTGTGCTTCAGGGAGAAATGTTTGAAAGACTGCAATAGGCTTCAATTGAAATCCCATCAACAGAAACCTGCTGAAACACTCCTAGAGATCACCACGGATGTTGAAAGGCTGTCTCACATCGCCTTTACAGGATACCCAAGAGACAAGGGAAATACTGTCCTTGCAATACTTAATTAATGACATCAAGGATCCTGAAATACTGAAAACTCTACAAATAGCGGATGTCAAGGACTTAAAAAGCCATGAAATTCGAGGCAGCCCAGCAAGCTACTCTCGGAGATTGCTGCCCAGTCAGAGCCTCTCAAGTACAAGTGTTTGTGGATCAACTGACTGCTTGCCTAAACGATTTAACCAGACAAGTCAATGCCTCGAGGCAGAATAGGAGTGACATGAAACAACACTAAAGTGCTGGAACTGCAGTGCTGAAGGCACATATGAAGAAACTGCAGAACACCTCAGTTTACGGATGTTAAGACCGCATCTATCAAGAAGGAGGTAAACAAATTAATGGCTATCTCGCAGGGCAGAGGTTGCCAGATAATGAAAAGTCCCAGTTTAAAGCACTTAAGATTTCTGCAGCGAGTGGCGGCAGTAACGGACTCTTCACCATGGGACATACCAACGAAGTTCCCTGCAATATGACCATCGATACAGGAGCCAATGTTACCATCATCTGAAAAGATTTGGCTCAACAAATGGAAGGTAAACTTATATGGATGCCGTCCTGTGTTACCCTCCAGACTATACGGCGAGAAGATCTAAATTGATGGAAAAGTAAACATTAACATCACGTTTGGAAATGTTGCCTACCATCACACGGCCTATGTGTCAGAGATTACAGTCTCTTGCATACTCCGATTGGACTTTCTAAGGAAATACAATTTTCCCTTGGACTTTAAAAATAACTAACTGCATTCTGCTTCTGAGGACATTGCTCTGTTCAGAATTAATGATGAAGGAGTGAAATCTGTCCACAAAATCATAGCTCAAGATGATCCGAGCAAGAACAATATCACAATCCGAGCAAGAACAGAATTTTTACTTCCTGGATCTATAACCAAAAGTAGAAATTTCCACTATGGCATCATAGAATACCCCATTATAACTGTAACAGCCTGAAAGGAGTACTGGTAGCCTCAGCACTCGTCGACTTATCAAGAACCGTTATCCCGGTGACAGTTGCTAATGTATATTAAGAAAGATGAAGTGATTGCAGCATGTACTCCAGTAACCAGCGTTGATAGAGTAACATCCCAGATCCATGTCTTCAGAGAGCATTACATTAGAGTTATTGCAGAGTGCACAATTAAATGATGAAGAGAGAAACGCTGCCAAATGTGTCATTAAAGATCGTCAAAATGTTTTCTCCAGCTTGTCTTCTGGCGTGGGTCGAACCAGTTTGATTCAGCATAAAATCAATACCGGTGATCATCCACCAATCAAGTAACATCCAAAATGTCTACTGATTGCTAAACAGGAAGCGGTACGAACACTTTTAAGGACATGCAAAAAAGCAATGTCATCGAGCCTTCAGCAAGCCCCTGGGCATCTCCCATCATACTGGTAAAGAAGAAAGACATTTCAACCAGATTTTGTGTTGATTGGTGCCAGTTGAACAAAGTTATGAAGAAAGACAGTTGCCCTCTTCCTAGAATGGATGACATTCTGGACACTCTTTTTGGAAGCAAGTGGTTTTTGATGCTAGATCTGAAGAGTGGATATTGGCTTGTAGAGATACATCCTGATGACCGAGAAAAGATGGCATTTACTACTGGAGAAGGACTTTGATAGTTCAAGGTGATGCCGTTTGGACTATGTAATGCATTGGCAACATTCGAATGCCTCGTGCAAACTGTTTTGAAAGTTCTTTCCTGCGAAGCCTGTCTGATATACACAGTCCAGTCACATTAATGTGACCACCACATACTCTCCATGTCAGAGTTAAATAACCAATCACAGAAGGCAGGTGGCAGCACAGTGCAGTTGAGCGTATATAAAGGGTGTGTGAGGGCTTCGGAAAACATTTCAATCGTTGGCGTAATGCAGAAACGAAGCGATTTATCCGACTTCCAAAAGGGCATGATCATTGGCTTT
Organism: Stegodyphus mimosarum; assembly: GCA_000611955.2. Lineage (NCBI taxonomy): Eukaryota > Metazoa > Arthropoda > Arachnida > Araneae > Eresidae > Stegodyphus > Stegodyphus mimosarum. The sequence goes on from KK112659.1 coordinate 53,012, forward strand.
CGGGCCAAGGGTGGAAGCATTTCCGAAACGGCTGAGTTTGTGAACTGTTCGCGTGCCGCCGTGGTAAAAGTGTACCGTGCATGGCAAAATGGGACTGTCCAAAATCAGCGACGTGGCAAATGTGGTGCACCACGGGCCATAGATGACAGAGGCGAACGACGGTTGCGGAGATGCGTTCGGGCAGATAGACGGGCTACCGTTGAGCAACTGACCACCAAAATGAACCAAGGGGCTACCAAAAGTGTCTCCCAAAGTACTATTCAGCGAACATTGCTGCGTCTGGGCCTCCGAAGCAGACGCCTGGTTCGTGCACCTATGCTGACTGCTGTTCATCGACGGCGAAGGCTAGAATTTGCACGCCAGTACAGCAGCTGGACGTCCACTGAGTGGCGACAGGTTGCGTTTTCGGATGAATCGCGTTTTATGCTCCATCGGACAGATGGACGTTGGCGTATAAGGCGTGAAACCTCTGAAAGGAACCACCCTGCAACCATTGCCGGAACGGTCCAAGCTGGAGGCGGGAGCATTATGGTCTGGGGAATGTTTTCCTGGCATTCTCTAGGTTCACTGATCATTGTGGAAGGCACAATGGATCAATACAAGTACGCATCTGTCCTTGCGGACCATGTTCACCCCTACATGCGCATTGTTTTTCCTCAGGATGATGGCATCTTCCAGCAGGACAATGCGAGGTGCCATACAGCTGCCAGTGTACGTGCGTGGTTCGAAGAGCACCAGGATGAGTTTACCGTCCTCCCCTGGCCAGCAAACTCACCTGACTTAAACCCAATCGAGCATCTGTGGGACCATCTCGATCGAGTTGTTCGCGCCATGGATCCTCAACCGCGTAATCTAGCGCAGCTGGCCACGGCATTAGAGTCGGCATGGCTCAACATCCCAGAGAACACCTTCAGGGACCTATGTGACTCTCTTCCTGCACGTCTCGCAGCAGTCCGCTCTGCGAAAGGTGGTTATTCTGGCTTTTGACAGATGGTCACATTAATGTGACTGGACTGTGTACTTGGATGATATCATTATCATCAGAAAGAGTTTTGAAGAACATCTAGAAAGTGTTAGAAAGGTGCTTCAGAAACTGAAAGAAGCAAATCTAAAGTTGACTCCCGCTAAATGTAAATTGTTCAGACAGGAAGTGACTTACCTCGGACATGTCATTTCTGCCGAAGGTGTGTCAACAGATCCAGAAAAAGTGTCAGCAGTTAAAGACTGGAGATGCCCCGAAAATGTTGATCAGCAAAGAAATTCCTTGGGGCTTTGCACATACTATAAGAGATTTGTGAAGTACTTTTCTTCCATTGGAAGACCCTTCCACAAACTGACAGGAAGCAAACAAAAGTTTTTGTGGACAAAAGGAATGTGAGTAGTCATTTAACACTTGAAGGAAGCTTTAACATCGTCTCCAATCCTGATGTATCCTCAGCTAGACAAACCATTTATTCTCGACACGGATGTGAGCAACGAGAGTGTCGGTGTTGTTTTGTCTCAAATTAACGGCCAAGAATGTGTCATAGCCTACTGGAGCAAATGCCTATCAAAACGGGAGAGGAATTACTGTGTCACCAGGAAAGAATTGCTCACCATAGTTAAAGCCGTAGAACATTTCTATCATTATATCTACGGCAAATATTTCTTACTCCGCACGGATCATGCTTCGTTGACCTGGCTTTTAAATATCAAGAATCCTGAAGGTCAAATTGCCGTCTGCCATGTGATCTTTTGTTTGGTTGCCCTCCAGATGCACCTTCATAGCCTGAGGAATACATTTAAGATCTCCAGGCCCGGTTTGAAGTGATGCACAACTTTGCATGAGAGCAAGTCACCTTGGTGGTGGAGAAGAGGAAGACCCGATATGACACCAGAGCTAATGGACATCGATTCAATGAGAGACAAAGTGTGGTTATGGAATCCGACTCAACGGAAAGGACTCTGTCCAAAACTACAGCCGCCTTACACAGTCCTAACAGGCTGAACGACTTCGTGGTTCGGATCCGTAAGTCATCGAACTCTAAATCTAAAGTCATTCATTTTGACAGGTTAGCTCCTTACTATGGCTATAGTACATAGTGTATATAATTGTAAATAGTATAAGACCAGGGTCCTTTTTGTATTTAGTATTTGATTTGCATTTAGTTATTTGATAGTATTTGATGTGTATTTATTATTTGATAGTATTTGATGTGTATTTATTGTTTGATGGTATTTGATAATATTTGATATTGTAATGTTTCTTTTTGCATTGGTGCCTTAGTTGTAGGTTTGGCTTCCCGTCCATTATTTTCCAATTTGCTTTAATTTGGTTTTAATTTCAGTATTTTGCGAGTAATCAACTGCCAAACTTTGTAATTTATGTTAAGTAAAGCCTTTGTACTAATTTCTATTAATAATTTTTAATTATGTATCAGTTATATTTTATTGCTGTCATTATCCTTTAATTTTGGTGACCAATGTATGTAGCAATATCATTAGCAGTATCATTTTTGTTCTGTTTGTAAGTTTTTGAATGGGTTGTGTGTTTCCGGTAAATCTAGAAAAGACATAAAAAATGATTAACATAGCATTTAGCCAGTGATGGCATGGAATGATGAGAAAATTTTAAAATTGTTTTATTTGCACAAATGAATAGAAGAATAAGCCTTCCAGAAAGATGATGCTTTCACAAAGGAATGAATTTTCATATGTCAGCAGATATTAATGCAGAATTTAAACATGCACAGTGCATTGTCTCATGCTTGTTGGGAAGGAAAGGGCAGTCTCGGTCAGATGTATTGTTGACAGAGAACCTCAACTGCTAAGTGGAATCTTAATGAATCAAAGGGATTTAAACTATTATGAAACCTCAGATGACCAAGTTTTGAAAAAGTTTTGGTTCAGTACATCTGATGTCTCAAAAATTCATAAAACTGTACTGAAGAATTACGTCTATCTCTCTGTGTGTACACTGACTGGAATTGGCACATCCACCTTAAAATGTGGGTGCACAATACATAGAGTTCATATCAAACACTATGTGTGTGGGCATTACTCTCATGTTGTTATTCACAAGAAATAAAGTATGTGAAGAGTACAGTTGTTAATCAAAAGTTGAATGCTTTATTATGCATAAATAAAGATGAATGTCCATTCTTGCTCTTATTAAAGAAAAAAAAAAAACTTATACAGCAGAAATAAATTAAAAAATAACAAACAGATTAAATATTAAATGTCACAATATGTCCAGAATGCAACAGTATGTTTGTCAGTATACCATCTGTTCATGGAAAATAAAAATAAAAGTTATCTTTGCCAGGAAGACCCTAAACTAGAATTTGGTGCTTGGTATTATATTTACTTGTAGTTGAATATTGTTTTTGATGTATGGATTTTGGTATTGTCTGCCCACTATATTATGATCGTACTTTTTTTAAGTATTGTTGCCTTGGTTAGAAGTTCTCCAAAAATAGATTGCGATTTTTTGCCGCAATGTTGGCAATGTGCCAGAATGTATGTAAAAATTAGTTCAAAGGTAGTACAGTATAACAAACATAGCATGATGCGGAAAATAGTAAAATTCGATCAGGGGTGGATGGAGTTGGTGTGATCGACATGGAAAACTAGGTCAAGCACATTTGTAATTAAAAGAAGATACTTACAAAAAGCAGTTAATGTGCATTTTATTTTGTAATAATATTCGAGTATTAAGAGCACCTGGAATTTAAACAGTAAAAAGTGCAGAAATATATGAAAAAATAATGTATGATTGTAAAACTCCTTAATTGTTGCATAAGAAAGGGGGAGGGGGAAACTTAATGTTCAATAAGTAATAATTTTGCAAACAATCTTATCTACATTATGGCAATAGCTGTTAAAAATAATATTTGTGACTTCCTGATCAGCAAGTTATTTTAATGGAATGCAGAATAAATTTTTAACTGAGGTTATAAAAATGCTATTTATTAATGGAGATATGTATCTCACTCATTTATTCAATTTTAAATATTAAATTATACCAAGTGCATTGAACATATGTAAAAAAGACCAAGAAATATAAACTTTTTTAAATAATTTATAAATACAAATATAAAAAATTTGCACAATGTCTGTTAAAAATAAAACTTTTGAAAACTTCTATAACATAATATTTTAGGGAAACATTCATTTACTCCATTTAAATATTAATTATATCATTATTTTCTACTAGGTTTAAAAAATGTCTTTCAAAAAGAAAACCCGCAACAAAGATGCCTTTAAACAAGGTTGTAATTAGTTTTTTATGGCTATTTTTCATCAGAAATTTCAGCTGAAGAAGTAATTTTTGTAGTTGTTTAAATTAAAACATATAAATTGCAGAAAGCATATTGCAAAATCAATAAAACATTCTCCAAATAAAATTATGGTGTACAGATAATATGAAATTTCGTAAATATAGCTGTGAATAGAACTTCTGTCTTTGAATTTCAGCCATTCTTTTTTTAATTAATTCTCTCTTAACATTAAATCAAACAAAGCCTGAGTAAAAATATATATAATTATTTTATAGCTAAAAACTAATTATGGTGATCCATTACCATTTTACATAAAAATGTATATCAACTGCTTTTATTTTGGAAAATTTTCAGCTTCTGCTAAGGACACAAGTATGTCATAGATAAAGCCTTACTTTCTAAAGAAGTTCCAGGAGCAAACCTCTTAGAAGTTTTTGTGAATTCCGTTCAAAGCATTCATGATCCTATTTCTAGTTGATGCATGGTGTGTATCCACTTCTTCCCAAAAAGCCAGATGCTTGCTCAAAGCATTTGATGCAAATGGCCAATGTGTCACTATGTGTCAATTGTATCTCACCGTTAAGAACATTACCTATGTGCAATGACATTAAAATCAGCACCTTAAGCAAATATTTCATGTTTTGGCAAAACAATAACATTCATAAGGGTGTAGTTACTTATTTTTTCTTTTTGAATTCCCTTTTAATTTTTTTGGGGGGAGGACTCTGTAAAGGTGATGGTACTTTAGCCAAGTGGTCTTGTTGAGGTTTCTATCTAGGTGATGGCTGAGTTACAAAAGAAAGCTGGCAGCTTTACGGTAGGTCATTATTTTGAAAGTAAACTGGTGAAAAGACATCAAAACTCCCCCTTTATAGTGTGCAGAATAAAAAATTAGATTGACTATGAGGAATTTGGAATGAAATAACAGTGACCAGCCTAAGACAATTTAAGACATTTGCTATTATTATATCTTAGTTACATTACATTTATTTTTTATCAGTGTCATTAAACCTCTCCCCTCCTTTTATATATTTATTGTTTTGTGCTGCATTCTGTAGTTATGATTATTCTATAGTAACAGTTTCATTGGTTTTACATTAGTTGATATCAATGGTTGTAGCAGCATCATGGCCACTGGTGCCTCGGATCATTTCTGGAATCCCCGATGTCCTGTTGGGTCTTGAATTCTATTGTAGAGATTTCTAACGTTAAAAATGGCCAGTTCACTATGAAAAAATAAGTTTTCTGTATTAATAAGGACATATTACTTGTTTAATATTTTTCTTTCAGATTTATTTTGTATGAATAATAATTTTTGCTTAATATTAAAGTTGTTCAGATATTTTTTCAAATTAAATCAGCACTTGTTGCAGTGGTAATCAACAGTATAATGACACGAATACCCTTTATGTATTTTAATTTGTGAATTTTTTTAAAGGCCAGTAACTTGAAGAAGATTTTAAAAGGAATTCTGGATTATTACAGTGAGGTAAGGAATTTAACTCTGGACTCTGTTTTTATTACATGGTCTTTGTTCATAAATTCAATCTTAAATTTATTAGCTGTTTATTCTTTGTCTTCTCTTTTTTGAACTAAAAGTGTTTCAGATTTTTATTTAATAATTCCTAAGATTTTTTGATTGTAATATTTAGTTATTTGCAAAGCTTGCTAGTTTGAGATAAATTTATCATAAAATGTTTTAATTAATGTAAGAATCTAAGCTGTGCAATTACTATGGATTTCTATTATCGGAAAATTGAGAGCTATTAAAAATAAACTGAAGAGATCACAAAAATAAACTGAAGACTTTCACATCACTGTCTGCAAAGATGGCTGTAAAATATGTGAAAAAAAATTGTAACATACAGACTTTTTTATCTGAATGGTTGAATTAAATATATTTTCCCAAAGTGAGAAGCAAAAGAATCATTTTTCAGTATCAAGATTTTTGACTTGGCTAGGATGAAAATGTTATAAATAAAATTTATTCATAATTATATTACTTTTGTTACAAAAATGTGTTGACTAAACTGCCATTTTTGTAGCTGTTCAGTGAGTTTGTGTGGAACTCTCGTAATGATTTATTTTTAACCATAGTTGTCAGGCATCTGGAAACTGTTGTTAATCATATCACAGCATTGAGCTTATGTTCTGTAAATATTGGTTTTTATTAACTTTCTGCCTTAGCTGGACTATGTCACAAAAAGCTGAACAACCAGCTCTTGATGGATGGTAATTGTCCCTTGCATAGAACTTTGAAAATACTCGGACAATTTTGTCACTGTACTGGTATTTATAGTAGTCACTGTACTTTATTGGCAGCTATTTCAGATATATTATGCCCTGTTCATGAAAACAAATCAGATTATGTCCTGTTCATAAAAAATGAATTCTTGAAAAATCCTTGCACTGCTTCTTGCATCATGTCACAAAGTGATTGGGAACCATGCAGGAGGTAGATGACTGCATGATGCTTTCTGAGTACTTAATCCTGAATCAAATATCATGTATTATGCATTTTCATTTATATCTAAGTTATGCAGGGAAGGTTTTAAATTTATACTGACAGTAGAAGCTTTAGAAACATTTTCTGACATGTAAAATCCTGTAGTAGTTGAAGTTTTATGACTATATTTAAATTTAAAAAACTGTGGGAACCTTTACTGCTGGGTTCCTGGACATGTAAAGTTAAAAAGAAATGAGCTGGCAAGAGTGTTCTGTGGAAGTGTCCAGCTGAATCACCCCTTTAACCAGCCAGTTCATCCAACCAGTATCTTAGCCAGCTCATCTGAGAGATACCAAACTGAAATCAAATACAAAATCTTAATGACATCTGGTCTGGATCATTCAAGTGATTAATAAATTGAAAAGTATAAAATCCGAAGTGGAGCACTGAAAAGGTAATAGGTACAGTACACTAAATTAACTTCTGAAACCTGAAATAGCTTTTGTGCACAAATTGCAGTGCTGGTGTATTGGTACATCACACTTGAATAGAGTGCCCATATTTTGTGAGACTTCATCTTAAGTACACTGCCCTTCAAAAGTTAAGTAACAGTATGTCTTTCAATGCTCACCATTTCAAAAATGTCAGTAACATTTAAATTCACAGTTTATATGCATGATAGTAATGAAGTTTAAGAAAATATATGCAAACGCAATGGCTACCACCTTTATTTGATAAAAATGAATACTTTATTAGGGGTTATTGGGAGTTGGGGGGAATGCAAAAATTTTAAGTTTTGTTCATGGATGTTGATCTTCAATTGCTATAGCAATTTTGTTGACAATATCTAGGAGAACCTATCAATGTCCAGTATAAATCGTTTACCTTATTTGTTGAGATGGTGGGCAGTCGGATGTATGGAAATGGAGATGTCACAAATTTATGCTGCTAGATGTCTCAATGTGTGGTCTCCCAACTATGGAATCAGTTTCAATCCAAGGATTCTATGTATAGAGGACATGTTCCAGGCAGATCTAGAGTTAAACCTGCGGGCGACCATTATTTAGCTCTTTCGTCCCGAAGGAGGAGTAACATTACTGTGCCTCAGCTCATGACAGATCATTTAGTGTTAACAGGAACAAGAATCTCACCTACTACAGTACACAGACACCTGCACAGTACAGGTCTGTATGCGAGACGAGTTGTTTGTGTCCCCTTAACCCGAGGACACAGAGGTGTCTGTTTATGTTGGGCAAGAGAACACGTCTCCTGGACCAATCAACAATGGGCGTCTGTTCTCTTCCTGGACGAGTTAGGTTCACATTGGAGAGTGATTGAGGTCGTCAGCTGATCTGTAGTTAACAATGCACCAGATACAACCAATTCCACATTGTGGAAAGACAGTTAGTTACAGAGGTGTTGAAATAATGGTTTGGGCTGGGATTTCTCTCAGTGGTCACACTGATGGCTTCACGTAACCTTGTCAAAGTGACACAATAACAATCAGCAGTAATGGTGTAGCTATGTTCCATATACTTGATCAGGAGATAATAAATCATGGCTTGCACCTACAAGCAAGGCCACTTTTCTAAATGTCTTGCCATTTAAATCTCTATGACACATCTGCAAACTTACTTTTTGTACACTGCACCAAAAAAAAGGGGGGGGGGACAGTTCTATATCTCCCGTTCCACTGGGATGATTGACAAAATTCAAATTGCATTTTTCATGTCTCGAAAGCGTGACACAGGATATGCATTAGATTTATATATAGCATTGTTCTAACATAGGTATTTTGACACAAAATTGGACTTTTTCTGAAATAACATACCAATTTTTTTCCATATTTCGATTCTACAATTCAAATTATGCCTAAATATTAAATTTTGTAAAATTTAGGGTGAAATTTATGGACAAATTTATCTTAGCAAATTTTTTTCAGTTTGCGCCAAGAATAATTCACTTGGCGAACTTCTTAATATATGGCAACCCATTTTCCTTTCCCTTCCATTGTGCAGGACTGGAAAAAAGTCACATCGTTCCTCCTTTCAAACAATTTTAACAAAGTGCCTCAACCATATTTGATGTTATTATCGCTTTTAACAAATGTGCCAAATTTCAAAACGTGCTAATATATAAATTCATGTATATCTTCGGAAATTTTGAATAAAAAATTGTAATTTTTTGCTGGTATGCTTAGAAATGCATCAATAATTCAATTAAATCAAAGTAATTTTTGTGGTTACATCATGCCACAGATTGCTTTTATAAATGAAATGCACCTTTTCCAATGTGAATAAACCATCATCACTTTGCTATTACAACACATCTGGTTTAATCAGCTTTGCAGTTAAATTTTGCCAGTATCAGTCAGTAATAGTGAAACAACCCAATAGATTCATATCTGAAATGTTGATAACAGTTAAAATTACAGTCAATTGTGTTAGAGATTTATAGCATTTTTCAACAGCTTCTAATATTGATTTTGTGGAAGAAGAAACTAAATTGTTTAAAATTGCTTTTAGAGTGAAGAAATGCTCTAAAGTATTGCAGATTCTTGGTCTTCTCAGTCAGTGTAATTTGAGTATCACATTAATATTTAAAGAGCAAGCATATTGAGTAGAATAGCTGTTTACTTTAATTTTATGTGCATTAATAAAAATTGCCTTTCTAATGTTATGAAATTCTGCTAAGGGTTGTGGGGCTTTAAACGAAAGCATTCTTAGGATCAGGAGTTATAGTCATTTTCTATGTCTTACTGCATATTGGTAGATGTAATGGGAATTAAGAAACTGATTATTTCAGAATTTATAAATGTGTATAGTATATTTGAAATAAAAAGCAGCTGATTGAAAATGGAAGTGAATGCTTACTTTTGGAGAACATAGTAAATTTACTGCTTTTAAACTGTGAACAGCATTGTTTCTGCCTGTTCAGATATTTAGAATGACTACTGAATTGAGAAAAAGTAGCTTTTATTAAATCAGATATTTAGTATAGTATACTAAATTAAATAATAAAAGTCTAGAAATTTTAAGAAGCTGTTTAGACCATATGATTTCAGTTCATGATAATATATGTAAAGAAGGCACAAGGTTTATCTGGTAAATCCTAGTTGTTGTTTTTTCAGTTAATTGATTGAGGGATATTAATGCAGTTACATAATGTATATTTAAATATGGTTATTGAAGCTATATAAATAATTGAAGATTAAATTGAGATTGTTTTTCAGGTTGATAAGGAGATTTAATATAGTTAGGATGAAATAGAATTTCTTCCAAAATATGTATTTTCTGTAAAATAATCTTAGAATGAGAGGGTATGGTTGTATCCTAGAAAGATAGGTGAAGCCACTATCATTTGAATTTTAGACAGAATTTTATGTGTACTTCTGTAAAAGAACAAAGGAGTGTCACTTGAATTTTAGACAGTTTTACATTTAATTTTAGAGTAATTGTTTTCAAGGGAGCATCTTCTTGGAATGGTTATTAGGTATTGTGATAAAAAATACAGGGTGCATCAGAAAAACGTATACACAATTTGAACTGTCATAAAAAAATTAGTTTCCAACCAACAAGGTTAAGTTTCTTGGAAAATTGGGGCTGCAGTCCAATATGAAAAATAAGTATACTTTCTGGTCAAACTGAATGTTCCCAATGGTGTTTAAGTAAATGTTCAAAATGGTGGTCTTACGCATCGATATATTTCTGAGTACAAGTCACGACTGATTCCATACTTTACACCAAAGTGTCCAATGGGATTTCCGTACATACCGCTTGAATCTCATCCCAAAGTGTGTTAAGGTTATGTGGTCTACGATGGTACACTTCATCTTTGACTGTGCCTCATAAAATAATCGAGCGGCGTAAGGTCTGGACAGCACACAGGAAGCTCGATTTGTCTCCTGTCCTAGCTACTGACCTAGTATGTTTTGATCTGGGTATTCTTGCACATCCCTATGATAGTGCGAAGAGGTGCCATTTTGTTGGTAATAAAACACAACATTATCAAACATTACAGAATATTAGAAAAAGGGAATTAGCAAGCATTATTAGGTACTTCGCTCCAATTACATAACCTTCAAAATGGAAAGTTCTAGTGATTACCCTAGGAGACAAACCACATAACACTTTTGCAAATTCACACCCTTTTTAACAGTAATGTGAGGGTTATCTTCGATCCAATACACACAGTTATGCCTATTAACAATTCCATTAAGTTTAAATTGCGCTTCATACGTCAAAACAATGTTTCCCATAAAGCCCAGTTCACATGTAACCATCTCCTGAACCCATTCGCGAAATTGGTGTCGAACACCATTGTAATGTGCATAAACCACATAACCTTGACACACTTTGGGATGAGATTTAAGCAATGTGAATAGAAACCCCATTGACATTTTGGTGCCAAGTAGAGAATCGGTCCTGATTCATACTCAGAAATGTATCAATGCTGAAGATTACCATTTGAACATTTACTTTAAATACCGTTTAGAACATTCACTTTAACCAGAAAGTACACTTATTTTTCAAATTGGAGCAGTGGTGGCTCGTAATAAGTACTGTGGAACTGCAGCACCCCCTATTTCCACTTATTATTATTTTTAATATAATGTGCCTCTTTTTCTTTAGTTCTTTCTTTATACTTCTACAATATATAATCCTCAAACTTAATGTCAGTAGTCATCTTCCAGTTTACGAAAAAAGTACGAAAGTCTTTGTATCGAACTGCGAGCTAGTTCCAGCAGCGTGGTGTTTGGTGTTCTGCGTATGCGCACGCAGACAGAAGCACGCTAGCCAGGGAGAGAGAAGAGCACTGTCGCTCTTGCAGTGCCGAAATTCTGGAAACATGATTTCTTTTTACTCCCTGCGTGTGGTATTTGGTTGTTCTGCGCATGCGCACTTGGGAAGCAGCGCAAGAGGCTGCGAGGAAGAAGAGCTCTGTCGCTATTGCAGTGCTGAATCTTGAGTTCTGATAAGAGGTGTTTCTTTTTTTTTACTCTGGGTGGGCTGTGTTTAAAAATCATACACCGTATTCTTCTTGGTTAGATTATTTTTCAGCTATTCTATTTGATTCATTTTCTTTGGTTCTTTTATTTTACAGAAAACTTTAACCATGTCCTTACATCCTCAAGTAATAAATTCTGTGACTGTAAGTGCATTATAAACCTCTGCAACAGCAAAATTGCTTTACTGAAATTCAGTCAACATCAAATGCCGATCAAACTATTGCAGAGGCAACAGGAATTTTAAAATATGTAAATGATGATAATTTCAAGTTTTGGTTAGAGCTTTTTTATCAGATTATGCCTCATGTTGCAATAAAATATAACCAAATACAATTCATAGAAATTAGTGTGTTTAAAGTTAATCAATGTACAACAGATTCCAAAACTGCTATTTTAGAATTAAGGAACTCAAAGTACTGTGAGAATTCTTCAAAGACACTGATGGCTGAAGCTAAGGAAATATGTGGCTTTATATGTATTGATATAATGGACAAATATTCTTCCACTAAACCCTTAGCAGCTGCTAAATTGTTCAACAAGAAATGCTTCGCTAGTTTTGGGAATGAACATCCTGCGGAAGAAATAGTACTGACCACTGAAGCATATCCGATGATTGGCAAAGAAAAGCTTGAAACTGAACTAAAAGTATACTGTTGTAGGTCTGATATTCATGAATACCGCAAATTAATTGAGCTACTGAAATTTATCTTGGAAAATAATCTAGATGATGTTGTTAGTGAAATTCTGAAACTGATAAAAATTAACAGTTCCCATGACTACATCAGAGGCAGAACGCTGCTTTTCAACATTGAAAAGAATGAAAACTTTTCTAAGAAGCACTATGATTTCGGAAAGACTAAATGCGCTTGCAGTGCTTTTAATTGAGAAAAATTTCCTCAGTTGTCATCCAGAGACCAAGGAGAAAATTAAAACAATTCATGCAAATTAAAACAAGAAGAATGGATTTCATTTTTAAATGAATAGATAAAGATTTGACTTTAACAATTTAGGTTAAAGTAATTAAGAAATGTTTAATTTTTCTCTTGTAAGATTTCATGGAAGTTGCAAAATAAATTTTCTTTTTATACATGTTTGTTTCCGTTTACACAATTTTAAAACAAAGGTTAAAATTTTTTGGAACAGCACCCCCACTAATTTTAGCTACGAGCCGCCACTGAATTGGAGTATAACCTTACGATTCTGGGAAATTTTACCTTTTGGGTTGGAAAATGGGTGTTCAAAGATGAGTTCTATGAGAGTTCAAAGTGTGTATACATTTTTCTGATGCACCCTGTCATATACTTTACTTCAAGAGACATTGGAGTATAAATTTGTGGTGACGATACATGAAATGACTTCCCCCCTAGATTTCAAGCTTTTTTGGATGATTCTAGTTGTGATTATCAATTTTTAATTTTGGGTGCTTTTCTATTAAAGCCATACCATGTATTTTTGATGTTGTGCTGGCATGTTTCAGCTTATTACTTCTTTCCCCATGCCTTTGGCTGAATACGAAATGAAACAGAATGGTTAGGAACAGCAACAGAAAATATTCTCTAATTTCATGTTAAAATCCTCTAAAAATCCATTTTTGGGAAAAAACATATGTAATATTTTTTTTTTTACTTGTCAGTAAGTTTTCATCGGTTTCCAGAATTTTGTTGCAGCCATCAATTTTAATGTTTGGATGAGATAACAAGGAATTGGCACATACTCTATTGGTGTAATTATTCCAATCAAGCACTGTATTGTGATTCATTTGAAGCAAGGTGTGGTTTGCAAAACTCAATCCAAGTTAAATCCTGACATCATAAGTAAATGAATTGTAAAGTAGTACTCAAAGAAATGCATTATTCAGCACACTAAGTTTGCATTCAGAACCTTTTCCAACTGGCGCAAGCAAAAGCTGCACCACCATTTTTGCTTTGAGTCACAATTTTATATCATGAGGTGGTTATTCAAATGCAGTCTTTCGTTGTAAAGAATATCTCCTTGTCAAGTTGGTGGAATCTATTGCCCGGGGGAGGGGAACTGATTAGATGAAAGAAATGTGATCATATGAGCGATGGTTTTAAAGGCAATTATCGTCAGGACAAAAGCCAAACCAAACTGGTGATCCCTATTACTGAGAATATATGGCAAAACGAAAAAAGCAGCAAGTGATATGACTTTAATGGGAAAGCATCAAATTTTGCATTATGTGATGATATGATTTGAATTCAGGTGCTGGGACAGCAGATTACTGGTTTTCGTATGCCAGATGTAAATGCCATTGCTGAGAAGAATGATATTATTGAACTTGGCCGATTGCTGCAGCTAGTTCTTGGCTGTGCTGTTAATTGCGAGCGGAAGCAAGGTAAGTTGCTGTCATTTTTGTTACAAAGAATGTTATTTTTTACATTGAATGTGAATTTATCACTATTTGGTTATCTACTTCTTCAAGGGTTATAAATAACTTATTAAGTGTAAAAGTCTAAGAATATGTATAGTTTTTTCTTAGATGTATTTAATTGAGTGATATATATATTTGTTTGCTTTTTTTCTTAGATGTATTTAATTGAGTGATATATATATTTGTTTGCTGGAGGGTTCTACACAGTGTAATTTTAAATTTTGCGACAATATTTATACTTAAAAAAAAGGGAGGGGGATCCTTCATTGAAATTAAGGTTAATGCTGACATTAGAAACATCTTAAAAACGATAATTCTAATTTTTCTGATTCAATACCTTATGTTTGTCATACTAATTGCCAACAATCCGTGTATTTTTCTGTCTGGTATTGAAGATACTGATATGCTTGCTTTTGATCTGGTCTTATTGAAATCAGCTTGCTGTCGCAGAAATCACTAAGTTATCTTTGTCAATTTTTGGGATATAACTATAACAAGAATGTTAGTTACAGTGAATTTTATCATATTTGCAGGGTGTATTACTAACTACTAATGAAAAATAAATACCGTAATTTACAGAAGAAACGCTGTGGCGTTTACGTCTTTGAAACTTAAACTTTCAGTGGGTGCAACATTTCTAACCATGCGGCGCTTAGGTGCGCTAAAAAAATATTTCCTATGATGTCATTGTGCATAGTTTGAATGACCTTGTTATTGTATATAGTTTGGATGACCTTGTCATTGTACATAGATTGGAGCTGTTCCCCCGCAAAAGACCACTCAGTTGCTTTCTGCGAACTTTATTTTGGTTACATTCTCTCCTTTGAACTGACCTACGTGCCTTATTCACCCTAAACGGGATCTCAGAGCAATAATATTCTTTCCTCTTTCAAATCAGCATTCTCATCAGTTTGAGTAGTGTCTCTTCTCTGCCATTCAATGAATCTTCCAGGACCCATCCTCTCCTCACTCCTGCCTTTTTCATTGTAAATCTGGAATTTTTTTCAAAGGCTTGACTGCGTTGCAATAATGAATTCTGACGTATTTTCCAATGAATCGATATTTCTAGGCATTCTGCCAGATACAGATCCCATCCAGTTTGGGCACAAGTACTTGTTGGATAGTTTTAACGTAAGAAGGGAGCCGGAAATTTCTTAAAATGGCACAGAAGCTATACTGCTGGTTTTAAGCTTAATGTAATTTCATGTGCTGAACAGATTGGAAACAGGACAGCAGCTCGAGTGTTTGAAGTGGACGAGAGATGCATTCGACGTTGGAGAACTGAAAAAGAACTTAAAAATATGCCACAACAGAAAAGATCCAAAGGAAGAGGTATTATAAGGCCGAATCTAGAGGATGACCTTGCAAACTGGATAAAGGAGCAATTTCGACTGTAAACATTCGTGTACAAGCAAAATTTATGGCAAAACAAATGAACATAAATGATTTCAAAGGAAGGCCTTGCTGGTGTAGCAGATTTATGAAAAGAAAAAGTATTTCTGTGCGTACTAGAACAACAGTCGGGCAACAATTACCAATGGATTGGCAGGATAAAAAGACATCTTTTCTAAAATATGTGACAGATATTATTGATAAAAAGAAACTTCTTCCATCACAGATAGTAAATGTGGATGAAATGCCGTAAGCTTTTGACTCTCCTGAAAACAGGACTGTTGATGAAACTGGTGCAAAAACTGTATCTGTGCTTACGATGGGGCATGAAAGAACGTCATTTACATGTGTTAGCTTGTGCCACAAACGGTGACAAGCTAAAACCGATGATCATTTTTAAAAGAAAAACTATTCCGAAGGGAAATTTTCCTAATGACGTAATTATTTGTGCAAATGAGAATGGATGGATGTGCGAAACAATCATGCATGAGTGGCTACAAAAAGTTTGACAGTGTTGTAAAGGATCTTTTTCCAACCAAAAGGATTATTGATAATGGATTCCATACGTGCTCATTTACTTGAGTCGTCGAAAGCCAGATGTCAAAAACTCTACGACCGTAGCAATAATTCCTGGTGGTTTGACAAAAATCTTACAACCATTAGATGTGTCAGGTAATAAATCCGTCAAAGCTGAAATCTGAAAGCGGTGGGAGTGTTGGATGAGTGAAGGATTGCATATGTATACCAAAAGTGGCAAAAATGCGTAGATCGTCTTATGAAGTTGCAAAGTGAGTAGGAAGTGCATGGAAATCAGTGAAAACATCAAAAGTAACAGTAGCGTTCAAAGAAGCTGAAATTAGTATATCCTCAGATAAAGAGACTGTAAACAAGGAGGATGAATGTGGCGATCTGGAAGACTTGGACTTAGATCAGGATTTATTAAATCTTTTTAATTCAGATAGTGAAGAATCAGATTTTGATGGCTTCATTTGATGTTCAGTTTGCTGTAATTCCTTTGTAAGTAAAATTTAAAATTCGTGAAAGTAAATATATTTTCAACATTTCTTATTTTTGAGTTATAGTTTCATGTCCTGCATTTTTCTTAACTGATATGCCATATATCAGGACATAGATCAAGATTTTGCATCTATAGGTCCACAACGATGTCACGTCTGATTTAATCTATTGCGACGTTTCTGCGTAATTTGGATTTTTTCTGCCATTTTTCTCGAGTGCGACATTTACACAGATGCGGCCTTCCTTCCGGAAATTACGGTAATGAAGTTGAATGATGAAATCTCCAGTTTGAAGATTTAAAATCAAAATGTAGTGAATGCTATAAAGGTAAAATTTCCATGTCAGAAAGTTCTGAACCATAAGCAAAAACTATGTACCAAAAGTAGTAAATTTTGATCTTTATCATAGGCATGTAAAAGCATATTGTGAATGGAGGAAAAAAAGTTAGATGGTTGAGAAAGTAAAGCTGAAACTTCATGTCAAAGATTGAAAGAGTATGACTAATGATACTTATTCGTATCCAGATATTAATAAAAGTTTTAGCAATTATAACTAGTTTAATATGGATGTTTCTGTTGCTGGGTATTATATAATTTGGGTGCAGAACTTTGTATGTGTATTTTTTGGGAGAGGATTACTGATTATCTTAAGTATGTGACATTTCACTTTCTGCAGTTTGAGACTGTATATAATTAGGATATGAAATACTCTTGCATTACATTTTGGACAAACTTTTTTTTCTGCAATTTTTTCCCCAAAGTTAGGCTTAGTGGATGCAAAATCCCCTTCCTGTGGGACAATTCCTTTCGACTCCCATCCATACTGAGAGAACATCTTAAACAAGGCATGCCATCTCGAAAAGGTTAACAAAATACATAAATATTTACAAAATTATTTATAAATGTATAAGGAAAGTGAAGGATTTATTCATTCATGAACTTCTGCGAATTGTGAAGTTACTGTGTTACTGTGAAGAAATTTAGTTATTAAATATATCTAAATTTGTAATGATTAAAAATATTATCTGCATATGTAATAATCTTGACATTTAATTGTAAACATAAATTGAAATTCTGTTGACAAATACATTTATAAAAGTATTTAAGCAAGAATTATTCATGCTGGAAAAAATCTGTTAAAAGGTGTTGTTAAAGCACTGTCTATGAGATGCGTACTTCAGGAAGTAGTAAAGTAGGATTTTTAGAGCGTGTATTGTTGAAATTAAGGGTTAAGAAAATGATGGGTATTAAAAGAAATATTCCATTGCATTTTACAATAACTCAGTTACAAGTTTTAAGTTATATATGTATATATATAAAAATTGCCTTTTTTTTAATCTCTTTCAGAAATACTCATAGAAAGAGAGAAAAGTATTCTGTTCAGAATGAAATGTAGTTTGAAAATGTATTCTTTCATATACTTAGGACTCTCAAATATTTTAGAAAAATATATATGTATATACATTTACATGTGTGTTTATGATGTAATTACAAAATGTGTCAAAACCTGTTGATCTTAATGGCAAGTCACTGAATGTTTTGGCCTACTGCTTCAACAGTGCACGGGGAAAAACAATTTGGAACACTCCTCTTATTTCCTATCTCCATGCTATCTATGTACAAAATTCATAACATTGCCCCCTTCCCAAAGGACTGTGTGTCCCTGGCAGTACAGTTCCTGGACAGGAAGCCATACCTCCTGACCAGGGCTAAGGAAAATCAGTGCAATACTAAATCAATAATTTCAAGAAATAACAAAATCAGACACTATGTCAACAAATAAATGTATAAATTTACAAATTTATGTACAAATAGGATCATGGTCTTAGTATACTATCTACATTATATACACTCATTTCCAAAAGTTAAGCACGGAGAGGAAAATGTTAATTTCCGGAAGCCAATCAGAATTGAAGAGGATGGAATTCGCTGCAGAGGTAGATGGAAGTATGCAAATGTGTTAGGTAACAGCCAATCGCGCTTTCATGTGAGAAATATGCAAAAAAAGGCAGTGTTATAATAAGCCAGCTTTTTGAAGGGTTACAGAAGTTGATTGTAAGTGCTGATAGAAAGTGTTTAAAACTTCCGTACAATTTGTTTTCAAGGCATACGTGTTTCTATCACTTCCAGAAGACAAATGGAAGATTCTGAGCGCTGCCGTGCTGTGGGGTGCATTGAAGCAGGACAGTCGATCACAGATGTTGCCCTTTTCTTTGGCGTTCATCATTCTGTAATTTCACGTTTACGGAAACAATTCCAAACCACACAGACAGTTGTCCGAAGGCCCGTAGCCGGTCGCCCAAGGGTTACAACCCCCGCGGAAGATCGATATATTGCTATTGTAATCAAGCGAAATCGCAGAGCGATAGCCACAGGTGTGATATTTATGGTTACAGCGTCCATTGATAAGGCGATATCTGCAGCTACTGTACACCGAAGATTACATATGAGTGGACTGTATGCCCAGGTACCTCGAGTTTGTGTTCCTCTATCCATCCAATCAAGAAGGGCACGATTACAGGTGGTGCTATGACCATGTCAATTGGAATGTGTCTGACTGGGGCAATGTCATGTTTACTGATGAGTCAAGATTTGCTCTGGAGCCAGATGACAAGCATATAAGGATATGGCGTGAACAACGAACACGCAATCAGTCCCAAAACATCACCGAACATCACGCATTCCGAGGCGGAAGCATTATGGTATAGGCAGGGATTTCATTAGGATATTGCACCGACCTGCACATGTTTAAACGGGGTTCTTTGACGGCTGTCCGGTGTCGAGATGAAGTCCTAGAACCCATTGTGAGATTGTACACTGCAGCAGTTGGCCCTACTTTTGTTTTAATGGACGATAACGCACGTCCCCATAGAGTTGACATCGTCGATGACTACCTGGAGAGTGAAGGGATTGCGCGTATGACGTGGCTAGCATATTCGCCCGACCTTAATCCCTTTGAAAATCTTTGGGATGCTCTCGGCCGTGCTGTATCTTCACGTTTCCTACCTCCAGCCACTCTTATTAAGCTGGTAACTGCTCTATGAGAAGAATGGCGATTGCTTAATTCTGTGGTGGTTGAGCACCTAATTGAAAGCATGGTCACAAGGTGTAAACTTTGTATACAGATGAGGGGGGGATCACATACCCCATTACAAAATTTTAATATTGCTTTCATTTCTATATATAATTATTGATTTTGTTTTATAACCTGCCTCTCTAATATACTCTACTTTCCTGCCGAATTTTTTGTCAATCAAAGCAGTATTTGTTGATTTTTTTTGCATTTTACATCTTTGTGCTTAACTTTTGGAAGTGAGTGTACATTATGGGGACTACGTACTATGACCATAGTAAGGGGCTAGCCTGTTGTAATGAGCAGCTTATAATTTGACAGCTGTTGTAATGAGGCTTATAATTTGATAAGTGACTGATCCAAACTAAGACATCATTCAGCCTGTTTAGGACTGTGTAAGGACCATCCTAAGATACTGTAATTTAGGAGAGAGGTCTTTCTGTTAAATCTGATTCTACAAACACACCTTATCTACTTCGTTGAGTTAATGTCCTGTAGCTTTCATGTCATATCGGGTCTTATCTTCTCTGTTGTCAGGTTGACTCGCTTTTGTGCAGAATTGTGCATCACTTCAAACCATGCCTGGAGATCTTAGATGTACTCCTCAGGCGATCAAGGCGCATCTGGAAGGCGATCAAACAAGAGATCACAAGGTAGACAAAGGTCCCATTGAAGGGCATGTGCGATAGGGAATAGCCTGTAGTCTCGTGGTCAGCACTGTGACTGGCTAGTAAGAACAGAGAGAACTTCTTGTCCCAGTCCTGTTGGTTTTTGGAAACCACCAGTAAGAGGGTTATTAAGAATGGTTCTATTAAACTTCTCTACCGTGCTGTCTGACTGGGGATGTAAAGGTGTCGTTTGGGTTTTCTGAATGCTGAGTAGCTTGCCGAGTTCTTTGATTACAACTGAGGTAAAATTTCTTCCTTGACTGGAATGTAAGTGAAGAGTCTGTCCGAACGTGAAAATCTAATGCTGTATCATTATCTCTGCTACCATGACAGCCTCTTGATAAATAGGATATGCTTCGTGTCACTTTGTGAAGAGTCTGTTTTCATGTCAGTTTGTGAGAGCCATCACTCTGGAATGACACATAAGTAAGTATCACATGATTGGCACCAGTTTTGCATGTCAGCCTTTGCATTATACCAGTAGAAGCTCTCTCAAAATCCAGGCAAATTCCAGTCCTTATTGAGGAGGGCTTTTTATTGGATAGTTATATAATTCTTTAAGGACTTTTGCGATCCGGGACCTTGGAAGTATCAACTGCCATCAGAATGTCTTTTCATCATCCGATTCAGACTTCTGTTATAAGACGCCGTTTCGAATATCGAGTGAATCCCATACAGCTCAATATTCTTTTCTCATAGGACTATAGATTGAAATGACTTTTTCCTGTTTGTAGATTCTATTAAGTTAGTTATGGATTTAATTTCGCCATCTTTCATTTGGTCTTTTCTGACCTCTTCAGCACTCCATAGGTCTGGGTTGCTTCAACCCTGGAACAATATTGGTAGCTTTTTGGGCAGGATCTAATAGACAGGGCATCAGCAGTTCCATGTGATGATTCCTTCTGATGATGGATGTTATGTTATATTCCTAGAGTTTCTGTATTCATCTGGTTAAGGTTTAGGGATTCATGAAATTTAATAGTCAGGTCAATGATGGGTGATCTGTACGTAGCAATAATTTTCTGCCATAATGGTAACAATGGAAATGTTCTATATCTTTAATTATGGCAAGCAACCCTTTCCTGGTGTAGTAGTAATTCCTTTCCAGTTTAGATAGACACCTGCTCCAGTATTCCACGACACATTCATGACCATTTTTTTTGGCACAAGACAGCACGAACACTTTCATTTTTCATATCTGTCAAGAATAAATGATTTGTCAAGCTGGGGATACGTCAAGATATTCCCAGATGTTAAAGCCTCCTACATCAGTATAGGAGCCGATGTTAAAGCTTCCTTGAAGTTGTTAAATGCATCCTCATATTCTTTTGCATACAAGAAATTTTGCTTGCTCTCTGTCAGCTTTTGAAGCTGTCTTGCAATGGAAGAAAAGCTCTTTGCAAATCCCTATAGTAGGTGGTAAGCCTCAAAAAACTTCTGAGCTGATGGACATTTTCAGGGCGTCTCCAGTCTTTAACTGTGTACGCTTTTTCTGGATCTATAGATTAACCTTTGCAGAGATATGTCCGAGGTAAGTCACTTCCTGTCTGAATAATTTGCATTTAGCGGACCTCAACTTTAGATTAACTTCTTTCAGTTTCTGAAGCTGTTTTTCTAGATGTTCTTCAAAACTCTGCCCGACGATGATGGTATCCAGGTATATCAGACAGGCTTCATAGGAAAGACCTCTCAATATATTTTCCATGAGGCATTCGAATGTCGCCTGTGCGTTACATAATCCAGAAGTCATTACCTTGAATTGCCAGAGTACTTCTTCAGTAGTAAATGCAGTCTTATCTTGGTCATCAGGGTGTATCTCTACCTGCCAGTATCCACTCTTTAAACCAAGCATCAAAAACCACTTGCTTCCAGAAAGGGTGTCCAGAATGTCATCATTTCTAGGAAGAGGCTACTCATCTTTCTTCATAACCTCATTCAGCCACTGATAGTTAATGCAGAATCTAGTTGAATGAGTTTTTTTTTTGTCAGGATGATGGGAGAGGCAGAAGACCTTGTCAAACGCTCTGTAACATCACTTTCTTTCATGTCCTTTGAAACTTTTTGCACTACTTGTTTAGCAATCAGCGATGTCTTGAATGTTGCTTGATTGGTAGGTGACCTTCCATGTCAATTCTATGTTAAGCCAAACTGTTTAGACATAGGTCAGGAGATGAGTGGGAGAAAACATCTTGAAATCCTTGAATGACATGTTCTGCAGTATTTTTCTCTTCATAGCTTAGTTGTGCATTCTGCAATAACTCCAATGTTAGGCTCACCGAAGACATAGGTCTTGGAGGGTAACTGTTTTGTTTAACGCAGGTCACTGGATTATGTACTGTAACTTCACTGTATGCTGTAAGTTAACTGCATGCACCTTTCCTAAGAACTTTCACCTTATCAATGACATAGGCTCCTCTCACCAGGAGAATGGCCCTCAGTAGGTCAATGATGCTAATAATACTTCTTTTGGGCTGTTACAGTTCTTGGAATGTTCTGTTACACTGTATCCCAAATTTCTGTTTTCTGCTGTGGATCCAGGAAGTAAAAATTCTGTTCTTGCTGGTACTGTGGTATCATCTTGAGCTATGATTTGGATGTTTTTAACTCCTTTGTCATTAATTCCGAATAGGGTTAAGTCATCAGAGACTGAATGCAGTTCATTATTTTTAAAATCCAAGTAAAAATAATATTTTTGTAGAAAGTCTTAATTCTAATATGCCAGGGTCTGTAGTGATGGTAGGTGGCACTTCCAAACATGATGTTTATGTTTAATTTTTAATCAATGTCAATTTTGTCTCGGGCACAGTCTGGAGGGTAATGCAGGATGGCATCCAGATGAGTTTGCCTTCCAATTGTTGAGTGAAATCTTCTCAGATGATGGTAACATTAGCTCCTATATTGAAGGTCATATTGCAAGGAACTCCACTTGCATATCCCATGGTGAAGAGTCTGTCACTCCTGTAGCTCATTGCAGAAATCTGAAGTGCTTTAAACTGGGACTTTTCTTTATCTGGCAACCTCTGCCCTGCGAGATGTCCACTAATTAGTTTCCCTCCTTCCCTTTTTCTGCAAAGGGCATCTAAAGAGTGAAGACTAACCTGGATACATCTCAGTTCTCCAAACTCACATCAGACAGCTACAACTGAGAAATTGGTGCTCTCTGCCATCTTATGTAATTTTAGCCCAGTCGCCAAAATGCAGAGTGATTGAAAAAGATGGGGTGTTGAAAATTAAATAATTTCATGAAAATTGATTGCTTAAAATTATTTATCTCATTTAATAATAGAAATAATGCCAGTTTATAATGCATACAGTACTATGTATTTTTTTTAAGATGATGTGTTGCAGGTGAGCTCCTTCTCTATGCAAACATTCTTGAAGTATCTGTGCTATATTGTTCATGGTTTGACAACATTTCAACTGGAATTTTGACAATTACTTCTCTGATTTTATTTCTGATTTCTGTAAAGATGCTGAGTGATGATGGATTGATCAATGCGGACTTCTTATGACAGTATCTCAAACAGCTTGCATATTGTCTGGTGTACGAATAGTTCGCATACGGCCAGGTTTTTTTTTCATTGCCAAACCAGCTTTCTCAAAATCATGTATCCATGTTTTAATTGCATGCGCTGATAGAACACGATCATGGCATCTTAAATTAAAATGACAGCAGAATTCTCTACATGCCCCCTCTACACTATCTTGTATAACGCTTTGATCAAGAAAGCAGGTTGCACATCACTCCAAGCATTCATGATAACTAAATGGTAGGGTCTCGTTGACAAGCTGGCATACATTATTCAGTGTTACCAAATGCCCTCCGTTACCAACTCCACTCAGAATTTCCTATTTCTTTGAATTCGCTGTGTTTTTCTACTACTTTCTGCTTCTTGAAATTACTTGAAATCATATGAGTGTAATCATATGAGTAATCTCTATAACATTTACCCTATTCTGAAGAATAAGGTTACTGTTATATAGAGCACTGGTTGCATTTATTTAATTACAATATCCATTACTGTTATATGGAACCGAACTGACCAAAATGTCGCCAAGTAGTTGCTAAGTTCGGCGATTCCTTGCAAAATTTGGCGACAGAGATAAGTCAGCAAAACAATCGCCAGGTTGGCACTATCTTGCCACATTTACCCAGTGTTAAATAAACTTGTCCCTGTATTCTTTTTCTAGCAGAGCATCATTTCTCACACTTTTTCATGTTTCATTATACAGAAAAATAAAATTTCATATATAGTTGCACTAAATATACACATATAATTGCACTCTATATACAAAATTTGTAACAGTACATTATTGTTTTTGAAGAAAATTAAATTAGTAATTTCTATATGTAAGTAATCACATATATGAAAAGTAACTGCAGAAATCATACCCACTGTTTAAATCATGATAAATAGGTTGGATATATGGGTGTCTTCATGTTTTTCATTATGTGTTGTGTGAATATGAGCCAGTATGCCTGTTTATGGGGATCAGGCCCCTGTGTAAAGGTGTTTTGTGCAACCTTATATAATTTAATAACTTATTTTGACCTTTGGACAAAAAGGACATTTTTATTGCCTTTTGAAAAAAATTCATTGGATAATGTATTTATCCTTGAACAGGTAACTTCCACTTGAATAATTATTGAATTTGGCACCCCTAAATTTTGTCACCTACATGTGGACCATTCACTGCA
>KK112659.1:78007-92195 GCA_000611955.2 Stegodyphus mimosarum
AACCAGTTTTCTTTCGAAAAGTCCTCTCAAGGGCATGTCTTTCTGTATGTGGATAGCTGACGTGAGCTTTGCCATGATTAACAGTTTTAAAAAGTGAAATTTTTTTTTATTGGTCCGTAAGATCAAGTAGCAAATGTAAAATTTGTCACACTGTATTCAAAGTTAAATGTCGTGATGAATTATGAAGCAATATTTTCAACATCCAGAAATTGCCAGGTGAAATGATAACTCATTTTAATAAAATTAGAAGGGTAATAGGTAAATTATATCTCTGAAGTTTATAAATGAAAAATGCTGAGTAATAAACTGTTTTTGAAAGTATATCTTCTCATGTTGCAAATTCTAATGAATTTTCTACAAACTGGAAAAACTGCCGTTCTATTACTTTAACTTTTCCAGAATATAATCTTCAACTATGTCAGATCAAAATTTGTTTAGATGAGAAAAGGGCAGAAAAAAGAAACTTGCTTCTTTTAGCAACAAATATTCAAGGCACTGGATGGTAGGATGTAGATAATGTATTACTGGTTGCAAGTGGGGGAATGGAAATATCTTTCAAATTGATTCAGTTTGTTCCTTTAAGAACATTCTTAAACTTGTTAATATATCACTTATTTTGCAGTACCTATTAGTTTGTGATTATTTAAAATTAAGGTATTTCATACGTGTTGCTTGACATCTTGTTACAGTAAAACTGAATTATAAAAAATTGTCTGCAGTTTTTATATTCAGTATTAGTATCAGTTTAAAATGCATACCAAATCTGAACTTCTTTGCCAAGCATGTTTCAGTGTTTACATACATATGTTAATTTTTTTTGTGGCTTCTTTAAATGTTTCTTTTTATTATTATGTAAATATATAATATTTAAACCTAAAATTAAATTCAGTTAAAAATTAATTTTTTGGAAATGTGCTTGAAAAGTATTTACTTTAAGATGACATGCAAACTTTGAGAAATTTTTCTAATTTATTAAAATGGTTTAAATTTTTAAACAAATGTGTGAACTTATCTGTATTAATCCAAAACTATGGCTTTTTATAGATGAAAGCAAGAAAATTTAATTAAAAAAGTTATTTAATGTAAAGCACATTTCATTAATTCTGTGGAGTTAAAAAATTTGAGGGTTACTTTAAAAAACTAATTGTGCAGTTTTTACAAAACCAGGTACTTTGGCAAAACTTGAAGTCTAGGATTGAAAAATGGGAGAAGAAAATTCTTCATTTTAAATAAAATCTTGTTTTGTACCAAAATACCTAAATCAGGGTTAGAGTCATTAGGTTTTGGTATTTTGAATTAGGAGACACGAAAAATGAGCAATGCCCTCGCCGGGACTCGAACCCAGGACCTTTGCAATATGTGATGAACAAAACAGGCAGCTATGGACTGGAACACTAAAACCCTCTTCATGCAAGCCCAAAGCCCACATATGAAGACTGCAACAAATTTTCATCTAAACGAACAGTGGCAGAATAGCTGGAATGAGGACTGCACAGGAAGAAGAGTATTCAAATACAATCCCTTGAGTCAGTGGCAAACTCAACAGCAGAACAACTAACTCAATTCCTTGTAGGTCATGGCCCTTGCATGATTTTTGTAAACTGTTTGAGACTTTGTGACAGTAATCAGTGCATTTGTGGGGCTGTTGGAGTCTCATATTATTACATCTTCGATAGCCCGGAAATAACTAGATTTCACCTTCGTAAACTAGCTAATGAGCATTGCTATACTTGGGCATTAAGGAATGCACTAACGTTTCACTTTTGATTTCTAACAGTTTGGTGTAGTGATACGATTCTTACTGTAGGGCATAGTTGCATGTCATGCTGCCTTAAAAAATTTTCGGCATTTACATAGAACTATATTTACATATTTTCTTATCTTCTACATGTTTCTCTATGTATGTCTTAAAGGGTTATTTCACCAGCTAGCAACTCATAGTATTAGTGTTTTCATATATGTATTACACATTAACATGCGTATATGTATCAGTGTCACAGACTATGCTTGCTAATTTGTGATAGCAAATTATTTCTTATAATTCCCACACAGGAACCCTACATATGTGTATGTTATTTCAGTGTCACAATACTTACATTGCTATTATCATTGTATATTTTCTCAACTTGCACATACTTATTGCATTTCCATCAATTTTTTGTATTCCACACACACACACACACACATATATATATATATATCGCAATGTCATATAACTACACTGTGGTTTTCTGCTTCAATATAATAGCTTGACAAATTTACTGCTTTTTTTCATATTTCCCTTTTCAGTGATTGTGTAAATACATGCATTCATATACAAATTCGTCATGTGTGTAACAGAATCTGAGCATCTGTATATTTATATTAGGAGTGTCTGCATCAACATATTTATTTAAACCGGCAAATGTATTTTAACAATGATTGTATATGTACATGTATTTATAATATCTAATGAAATTTATTTATAATTCCTAATGAAATTCCTTTCTCAATATCTGTAGGATCAAATTCCACATCAGCATTTGAACTAGTTAATGTATTTCAGTAGTAATTGTGTATGTAAATGTTATTATCTAATTCTGTAGCAGAACTTGGTATTGGTATGTTGGCATTAGTGATGCCCCATTGATATATTTTGGACTGGTTTACGTACTTTCAAATACTATACTTATACTCTTGTATTTATTTACAAATTTACGGTGCCTGTAAGAAGAACTGACTGTCTGCAAATTTATATTAGGATTGTTCGCAACAGCATATTTATTCGAACTGGTTAATGTGTCTAATAGTGGCTGTATATTTACATGTAATCATTTGTAATAACTGTTATAGTATTCGCTATCTGTACATTTGCATTAATGATGATTGAGTCAACATATTAGGGGTATACACATCTATTTGTGTACAAATGTATACTGTTTGTGACAGACATTCAGCAATATGAAGAATTCCTGATTTGAATGATTGATCGGTTTGCACATAGTGATAATGCTTCATAGCTTGTACATTGTTCCCATTTCCCTTCTTAAATATTACTGCCTTTATAGTTCACCTTCCAGTTTTTATTAAATTCCTTCACTCTCACTTTCCCTTGCAAAGACAGATGTTGGAGTGCTCGATCTAAGGCACTAAGAAATAATTATTGTCATTGACAGGCACCTTTCCGAAGTGGACTGGCTGTCCCATTGGTGGGAAAAAGAAAGCTTAATTTCAAATTTCACTTGCTAAATATTTATAAGAACTTACATAAACAAATAATAGTTCTAATAACACAAAAGAAAAAAATTCAAATTTTTCATGTTTTATATATGTAACAAATTTCTGTTGGTTGCATTTCATAATTTAAATGCATTAGCAGCTAAATACTAAATTTTTGGATTGATATCTATTTCCGACAATTGTAATGCTTTGAATTAATAAGTAAATAATGTACGTTTGACTTGATATAAACAAGTTATAAAAACTTACCAAATTTGCACAGAAAGCTTCACCAGTGGAACAGAACTTGAGAATAAATACCAATTTTTATTCCCTTTCTGAAATGATACATGCAAAAAAAAAGTTACATGCAATTGTATATAAATAATTATATATTTCTTTACAACCAGACACCTCATGGCATTTTGTGTTTAATAACATTTGGAACTTTTGTGAAAAATTGCTGGAAATTATCTTCACTCAGGATTGTAAATGCTGATCGGTCAGTCTAATCCTTTTGTTAGACTTGTTAATTTTCAAACAATTACTTTCTCAAGGGAAGTAAAAGTACCAGCTCAATAGGTGGGGAACAGGCACTCCAGATTATAAAAGTTTTATCAACTTTCTGCTGGCTAATAAATTTGTTGACTGTGTTGATGTCCAACTGTCTAGGCATGTGGCGTGGCATGAAAGCATACAAAAGTATGTAATTTTCTTTATGTAGCTGACATCGTAAATTTACTTATTCAATTTCATTTTCATTCACTGCAATCATGGATATAAATACAATCCACATGTTTCTAATGTTTATATTTTAAATTGTCATTCCCTGAGATATGTTGATTACTGTCCTTTCTTTTACCTTCTTTTGTGGGTCTGTCAGAGCGTTGTTATATAGGCATTGCATATGTACTTTTAGATGTTTGCCAGCACTAGCTTTGAACTCTTAGAATGTGATGATTGGTGAAATATATGCTAGTACTTTTTTATTTTTTTAATAAGCACTGTATTGTTATGTACTGCCTGCTGAATTTATGCTATATTGAAATCTGTAATTACTGTATTAAAACAAATACATTTGTGGGTGACCAGTTTGAGACCACTGGCTTAAAGCATTAAATATGTATTTGTATTTAAATTTTGTTACCATTTTTTATTCTAATAAGTTTTAACTCCTATCACTGCAAGACTATATACTATTGTTAATTATGAGGCATTTTTGATTCATAAAGTTTAAGGCTAATATGAAATATTCTTTGCAAAATCTTCTAATTTTTTAAAATGCAGTACTAATTTATTATCAAGGTTGAGTATTTCCAGAGCATTTAAAACCATTGAACATTGATAGTTTCTTTCCGGATTTATTTTTGACGGTGGCTTGAGCTGGCTTTATGTTGAAGTACCATCATGGAGTTACAGTGTATGGTATCTATATCTGCATAGCAGAATCTATCTTGCATAAGATTACTAAAATATTTATAGTAAATATTAGATTATTTTTAAATGAATGACTTTGAAATTTAATCACATAATGAAGTTTAAATCACTTTACATATTTTAATGTTTTTTCTTTTTAGAATATATAGAAGCTCTGATGGGTTTGGAAGAAGATATACAACATGATGTAATGAATGCAATCCAAGAGGTAGTTTTCCTAATTTCTTCTTTTTTCCAACAGCTCGTAATTTTTGTATAAGATTTGGTTTCAGGTTATAACTCACTGCTGAAAAATGTAGTGTTTACTGCTATATGAGCAAAAGGATTTTAAAGTCTGAAGAGGAAAATATGGCCCTTTTCTTTTTGTCAAAATCTTTGTATTCAGTAATCATGGAGTGTTTGTTAGTTATGGCTGACTTAATTGTCATACTGTTGAGTTCGTGTTCAAATCCTGGGTAAATCAGGTAGGTTTGTGACTGTAATGTTTTTGTGGCTTGCAAGTACTTAGAATCTGCTGAGCCAGAAGTCATCTGAAGAGATTGGCTGTAGAGCAAGAGGGCTACTAGTTTTAGATTTTGTTTCCTGGGTTCCAACTCAGAATTGAAGTGGACCTTGTGTAGACAGCCCTCGTGTTCTAAATTAAGTAATCAAATTGAAAATTAATGACACTATGTAGATAATGTTTTATGCAGATCTTAAACATCTATTGTATTGAATATTTTTTATTTATAAGAAAGCTTTCTTTGTTCTTCGAAATTTAAAGTTACTGGAATATAACTAAATTTTGAGTGGTTATATATGAAATAAATCTAGATTTCTACAGATCTATAATCATCTTATTTATTCTGCTTTCTATGAAGATATGTGCCCAGAAGCGGCAAAGTAGATAAGGCCACTGAACACTGATATTTTGACTTAATTTTGAATCTTGGTGAATGAACAGGCTACGTTGGTGTTTTCCTGTTTTACCTTATAGATAACAGAATTATGGGCTACTTTTTTGTAGGGGGTGTCCTGTTTGAAGTTGTGGATCAGAAGGTTGCATGTTCAGATCACGTCCGGGTCACCAATTTATGGTGTGCGTGTAGTGGCTTGGTGAATATTCTTTAAACACATGAGTCCACTTTGCTAAAACACAACTTTATTAACACACCTATTCGTAACATAACTATACATTAACACAGCTATTTAAAACAGAAACTTCTACACAAACATTCGAACATCCTTGCACTCGAGCTAAGGGCAATGAGAGAGAGTTCGCTGGTCACATTGGCATTTATTACGCAACCAACATGACGTCATCTGGCGAAGCGTGCAGTCGAACATAAGATTGCCACAAAGTCATCTCTGTAGGCAGATCCCCCCCGAGGGTCAACATAGAAAACTACTGGCTACGATCTGTACCTGGGCAGTCTTGGCCATGGGGATATACAAATTACGAACCTAAAGGTTCTGGGGGCTCCTGAAAGGTCACTTATTGGTTGGCCCGGGATGTCTTAGAGGAGAGAGGTTCTAGTAGCCGGGGGTAGCCCTTCGGGTATGCTGGGTAATGGCCCTCTGCGACGGGCTAGCCCGAGCGACTGTTAGGTAGCAAATAACAATCAGTGATGCCCCAAATTGGGTACATTACACCGACCTCACCAAGGTTCTGGGAAAGGTGTTGAACCCCGGCCCCGAGTCTGCGGGGGGGGGACTTATAGTGTGGTTAAGTCCACAGAACGGGAAATGCTGAAATCTTAGCTTATCTGTAGGCAGATAACCCTTGTATGCTTTGCTGTATTTAAACCAAATTGTGAATGACATTCTTAGAAAGATTAACCTTCAAGTTTTCTGTGGCATATCCATTTCCAGGAATGTTAAAGATAGTATGTTAGCTTCATGTTTTGGTGGAATAAAATTGAGTTTGCATGCCTAGATACATAGAACGTATGAGCATTTTTGAATGGTAGTAATGTTTTGACTGTTGCAGAATTGTGGTATTTAAATGAAGAATTACTTTTTGGCAAGTGTTCAATTTCTCTGCTAAGAATATTTTGTTCATTCAGATGTTATTTTTTAAAATTTATTTAGGTTATTTGCTAATTTAATAAACAGTTGAATTATTTATGTGATCTGTAATTATTACTTTGGAGCAAAGTGTTTAATTTCTTTGTTATATAGGATGGACATAAAAAACTCATGCTGTAATGGCATATCTGCACAATAGAACCTGTAGCGGAAGGGGGAAAAAACATTATTCCGAAGCATGGATTACACCTAAATTTGTTTATATCTGCTGACCAGATAAAGAGCCAATACATCGCTCAATACCCTCGAACCTCATTCCGAAACAAAATACCAAAAATAAAAAATATTGGATAGGAATAAAGGTCAACATTCACTTTTGATAAAATTTACTGTAACAGACATACAGCTACATCTAGTGGCAACAAAAATTACTAATTAAATGTTCTTTCTGAAAAGTAATATGTTGTACATCCGGGGCCTGAAAATAATTATTTGCCTCAGCTATAGATAAACTTCTGTAACGTATTAAATAACAATAGTAATTTTTCTTAAATGTATGGTAGAATTCCAGTAATCCACATGCTTTGAATAAGGGTCATGTGGATAAGTGAATTTTGCAAATCAGAAGTCATGCCTTTCTTTACATCTTTCTGTAATTTTTACATAAAATTTGGATTTTATGTGTGTAAATGTAGGAATTGAGCACAAAGGAATTAAAAACTAGCCATCCATTTAAATTCATCTTGAATTTCTTGACAACACTACAAAAGATTAAATCATGTGATGAATGTCTAAAGATGAAAGAGTTTTTGAGTTTATGGTGTATGCGTTGATATTTCTAAAAGCGGCTATCAGTATTTTTTAAAAAACAAGGTGTTTACTGATCGTATGTAGGTGATCAGATCTGTGCAGATATAGATCTGAATGAAATAAAACTTGATACTTGGAACCATTGGGGGGAGGAGATTTCTATTTTATGGTAAATACATCACCCCCCACAACTTTGGGAGCTTGAGTCAATGAACTTCAAAATAAGGTATTGTGAAAATGTCTTTCTTTTTTTTCAATGTAGTGCTACATATGTTTCATTTTTAAAATGAGTTCATTCAATTACTCAAACAAGATTGATTTAAAATTAATCACTGGAAAAATTAGAGAAAATGTGCCAGAAAATGCTAGAAAAGCTGATATTAGAAAAACTATTGAAAATTCTGATGTCTTCAAAATGAACATTGTATTTGCTTGTGACATCATCAAATCGATTGCCAAGGATCGGACGCCTAAAACAAGTAATGAACATTTCTGTTAGAGAACAAACGTCTTAAATTAGCCCAATCTGAAAAGCAGATTGAACTAGAAAATTTAAAAACGCAATCATTATCTGATGATAGAAGAAACACGAGGGCTAATATTGAAAATTTAATAAAAAGTATTTAAACGCTTACAATCTCTGTTCCTGAGCAGCCAGAGGCATTGCATTTGTCACCAAAGAAGTTCCGAGAAGCTTACAAACTGAGATGCTAATTAATTTGCTAGGGGTGAAAGCTAATAATGTTTAACGTATACAACTGAGGAAGAATGGTTGGATTATGAAAAACTAAAACAGTTGTTTTTAGCTCAATTTCAACAGACACCAAGAGAGATTCTCAACACCTTTAAACCGTGACCTTCGAGAGGGAGAAGGTTATGACACTTTATAAACATGGCGGAGCTCTCTGTCCGATTTTATCGTCGGAAAATCATCTGGATTTTTAAATTTTCATTGGAAATATAACTTGTTGCTTAGTTAATTAATCTAGCTGAAAGAAAGGAGGCTTTATATACATTATTTTCACTTTTTAGGCTTTTTACAGATATTTTAATTAACTTTGTGCATAAGTTTAATTGAAAGAACTGAAGAACAAACGAACATTTTACAAAAATTTGATCGCTGATTGAAAATTGCCATTGTCATGATAAATTGGGAAGGGGCTCTTATGATACTAATTAATATTTTACCTAGGCTCAAGTATTAATTTATTCGCGTTTCAGAGCAAAATATATAACCATCAACTTGTATATTTCCAATGTATGTAAATGAAATACTATATAAATTAGCTAATAAATGTGATAAAAGTATTGCATACAAGAAACATACCTAAATCTTATAACAAAAAAGCCTCCCAACATTCATATTTGAAATGAGATAACCTAACAAACAACATACACAACTGGCAATATTTAAAAAAACACATAAACTATGCAGTGTTTGAAAATTACCAGAAAAAAGTAACAGAACTTCTATTTCCAATTAATAAAAAATCATTTAGTGTTTTTTAAATAGCAAGCTGTTAAAAGTACAATAATTAGTAACAATGCTGATAATTTTTAACATCATTTCTTTTGATCATATGTAAACATATATATTTACATATGATCAAAAGAATATATATATATATACACACTTGTTTTAGACAATGGCAGTTTCTCACCTCCATTTTATTCATTTTTTCAAATCAATAACATTCCTTTGGATACTGCACAGAAATGATTTGAATAATATACAAAATAATATGAATTGCATTTTTAAATCTGCTCTATATTAAATAGCACACAACAAAATGTTTTTTCCCATTTATCACGAATTTCATTGCTATCACAATCCTACAAAAATTAGCAATGAAAATGGAATGTCTTCAAATATAATATTTAAAAAAGGTTTCAGATTTTAATTACGTCCAAAGGGGCGTTTATTTAACATTTTGTGTGTTACCTTTATTTGTTAAATACCATGTTCTTCGCACTTAAACCATAAAATTCAGTTCAACAGCAATATCGCAAAATAATTTTAAATTGTACATATCTTTAGAAATTTCGGTACACGCTCTCACGTGCTGGAGATAAAAATGTTTTTCTGTACAACGTTGGTATTGCTGGCTTTGAAATCTTTGAGTTTGTTAATGAAAAATTCGTTAAAGTTTTAGAGAATATTGTTACGAATTTCACATTTATTTGGCTATTTATTTAGAACTGTAATTGAAATTCCTTTTTATTTTCCCGATTTTTGAAGAGAAAGCTACGTCACAAAAAAAAACCCACCAACAAAGAAACATAAGCACTTAATTGAAAAGTGATACGCCGTTTCTTGTGAAACAACGCAAAACGCCCAAACGAAAGTAATAGTCCTAACTTGCAACATAACCTGCAACATTCGTATTCATACCAAGAGATATATTAAAAATTCCAGGAGAAAAATAACAGACCTGCAATTTGCACTTAATGTAAAATTGAATGTTTTTAAAATATTATATGATTAAAAATGTAATAATTATGGATTACAATATTTAGTAGTTATGCTGATGTTTCTTAACACCATTTCTTTCAATCATATGCAGGTGTATATACATATTTTAGCTTCTAAATTTTAGGAGAATGGGAATTATTATCATTTTTATGCTTTTTAAAATCGTTAACCTTTCTTTGCATATTACATGGAAGAGCTTTGAATAATGTACACAATAATTTACTATGTGATTAAAATCTGATCTTCATTAAACAGCATGTCAAAATCTTTTTTTTAATTCATTGCTTCCCTATTATCACATATATCAAATTAAGCAACAAAGCTAAAGTTATACTTAAATATAATAACAAAAATCATATAATCAAACATTCATATTTATTGTTATTTATAGTGGTTTCTTAACATCTCCTCTTTCTATCATACCTTAACATATTCTATTCTTTGAAATAATCATGATAATTTCATTCAAAAAATACATTTTCTTAAATCAGTAAACTTTTTTGCATAAACTGCATAGAAAATATTTGAAATATGCACAGTAGCATACCACATGCATTAAAGACTCTTCACGAAACAGCATACTGTGAAACTTTTTTTTTATCCCATTTATCATGAATTGTCCTTCTATCACAAATATATACAAAAATTAAGCAATGGAAACAATGCACTTTAATAGTAAAAACTCTAAATTCAAACATTCATATTTTTATTAATAGTATAGACTATGGTCATATCTTAGCAAATACATAAAACTTATCTTTTAAATGGCATAAACTATGCAGTGCTTGAAGTTACAAATACTATAAGAAAATTAATAAAGCTGCATTTTACAATTGAAAATAAAAATACTTAATGCTTTTTGAATTTCTTTAGTTTTTGTTCATTTGAAGCAGAAAACTTACTTTCTTCTAATAGTTTGGTATAATTGTTTAAACAAATGTTTGCAAATGTATTTAGCATTTTGATGACAATATTAAAGAAATCACAGTTGACCAATTAAGAAAATAAAAATACTTAATGCTTTTTAAATTTCTTTAGTTTTTCGTTCATTTGAAGCAGAAAACTTAACTATCTTCTAATACTTTGGTACAATTGTTTAAACAAATGTTTGCAAATGTATTTAGCATTTTGATGACAATATTAAAGAAATCACAGTTGCAAGACTGACATATTTCATTACCAAGTAGCCCACTATTACTTATAAATATTTTAAAAAGTAAAGTGAAGTAATGACTGAATGCTGATTTTGGCATTTTTGAAAATGTGTTTCATATTTCTTTGATATAAGTTTTCTAAATATGCAATAACTATGGTTTATAATATTAAAAACTAGTATGGACGGTTTCTTAAGACCACCTCTACTTACCATATCTAAATATGTGCACTTATCTTTGGTTTCTGTTGTTTGAGATAATGGAAGATTATCATAATCTCCCCCTTCAATCAATAAATTATCCAAACTTAATGTCTTTTCTTTGCAGATTACACACTGCAGTTTCAAAGAATGTGCACAATAACCAGCCATATATATTAAAGCTTGCTGCTCATTCATTGATACATTTAACTCCACATCACTTTGAATATCATCAAACAGAAAGATCACACGTCACGGGATTTGCTACAGAAGAACATTTCATCAAAAAGGCATTTCATTGGAACATTTCCCAACATGTCGGAATGTAGTATCAACACACTTTTTACTTGAAGCTTACGTTCACTCTCTAAAATGTGCTGTGCAGTTACGTGAAATGTACTGCCAGACATTTGACGATACAAACCAAATCGAGATTCTAAACAATCAGTTTGAAATTTACCTGTCAGTACATACTGTGTTTCATTTGACAGAAGATGCTTACTGACAGATATGCATTTTGTAATATGTACCAAAGCAAAAAAATTTCTCTTCACTTAAACATCCAGAACGTGGTTTTAATTTCAGATTTTGTCATGCTTCGAGCCACAATATAAAGTTCCCCAAAAAATTAAAACGTTCATCTGATACTGATTTCAACACACAACAGTCTGGGTTAGCTATAAATATTCCCTTTTTTGGATGCTTAACGTTCATTATTTTACACCATTTTTTGATAACTTTTATAAAAGATGCTGTTGTCTCACCAATTATGAAAGATGAATCTTGCTGGTTATACAATTCTACAGCTGCATTAGTTGTATCATCAAAAATCTTTAAAGCTAAATTAACATTTTGTTTTTCAATATTCTTAGGATACACAGCTTTAAAATTTAGTTTATATCCTATTTTTGCAACCAAGTCTCTTTCAATGTTAAATACTTTCTCAAAAGAGAAAAATCAGCTTTTGATACTTCCTGTAGATTTTCAAATTTAGTTAAAAGAAATGTTTTCTCCAAATTACTTTGGTTCAGCCAATTATTGTGAATACATTTTATTATATGAACAGAATTGAACATTACAAATAACTTTTTCGATTCGCCAGCTGGATTAGCCATGCAAAAATTACTATTCGAAGTCTGTGAAAATGACAACTTGGAGAACATGTTTCGATTAATCCTATTATTGTCCGCTATCAAACACACAGCATTAAAGCCTGCATCATTTAGTAATTGCAAAGCTTGCTTTGTTAAATAGAATAAATCTTCAGCAGTCATATTTAGGACTGGTACCAGTTCAATAATTTCTTTGTATTTTGAAAATAGTGAACATATCATGAAAGCTTGAATTGTTGTCGCTTCTTCATTGACTTTATTTTCAGCAAAACCAGAAAGTGCTTTACCTTTGTATGCTATTTTTGGTTTTATGTGAATTTCGTCAATGAGAAGATTCACCACGCGCTCCTTGGTTGACAGTGCTTTAAATTTACTTTAAACATAAGCAATATTATTTGTGTCAATCATTGCTTGATTTAATTTCAAACAAGAAGTCAATCTTTCCAAATGTCTTACAGATGACAGCTCTACCAAATTACTTGCAAGAACTGCTTTATAACATGACGTAGATTTCATATATAAAAAGTATGCAAATGCCGTCAGATAACTGCTGTATCTTTTTCCTCTGCTAGATTTTTCGAACAGTTTCATTTGCTCCAAAATAAACTGGCCATCATTATATTCCTGTACATCATCCTCTTTCTGTATTAAAGCTCTCCAGTATTTAACAGCTGTCTCAAAATTATTTTCAGGAATATCATTATTATTTGTCAAATTTTCAGCAAAAGTTAAAATGTTCTGAAATTCACTCCACGGTGTGATCGGCACTTCATTCAATATGCGCTTTTCTTTATCCAAATAAACAGGCTTGTTATCATAAAATATTTCAACATTCATTTCTTTATCTCTTTTTAACCACTTTTGAATGAATGGAGCTGGACAAAAACAAAAATATAACAAAAAGTTCACCAAAATTTTTATAGACGGTGAATTTTGTATTTTTCTTCAGAGTTTCTCTGATTTTTATATCAACATTTAGCAGTTTATCAAATGCATTAATTTTGTCGTTTTCTGTGAAACGTGTGAATATTTCTTCTTTTCCCATTAATTTTTCTGTTCTGCATCTCCTGACTGCCGGCGGGTTTTCGGTCATATACATTGGACAGCCATTAAATATGCATGGATATGCATCGTCTTTTAATTGGATGTTTTCTTGGAATTTTTGAAGTCATCCCATTTTTATCCGTGAATACATCTTCACACACAATCATATCTTCGCAAAAATGTTTTTCACAAACAACACTTCGTTTAGATGGTATGAAATTCTAGCGAGGAATCTTACGGAACCAAAGCTACTTTTTTTGCTTCATCCGTTGGAAATTTGTACACACTCACAATTTTCAGTTACAGCATAATAGAATTTCACTTAGGTACACAACAATGGTCAGGCATTGCAACAATATTAACAAAGTCAGCGCTAAACAACAATTTATATTGACAAATTTAGAGCTTTACAAGAACGTACACATGCCTCGTGATAAAGACTCTAATGGTGAAAAAATGATGGACGGAAAGTATGACTCATCTCTGACTTGTTCGATGAGTGCCAT
The DNA here is from genome assembly GCA_000611955.2 of Stegodyphus mimosarum. NCBI lineage: Eukaryota > Metazoa > Arthropoda > Arachnida > Araneae > Eresidae > Stegodyphus > Stegodyphus mimosarum. The sequence goes on from KK112659.1 coordinate 91,949, forward strand.
GGCCTTCTCCCTCTCGAAGGTCACGTTTAAACATGCTCAATTCACTGCAAACGAGTCACATGTTCAGTTTGCATCGCGATTGACAGCGGCATTCAAATACTCTTGTCAGGTTAAGGATACACAAAAGGACTTTAAAAAGTTATGTGATTTAATTGTTGCAAATAAACTGTATGAAACTTTGGATTTTAAAATGAAAGGGTGTTTGTTCATGAGGGAAAAACACAGTTTAATCCAACTCAGTTAGGGA
>KK112659.1:92224-210181 GCA_000611955.2 Stegodyphus mimosarum
GAATTTTACTGTCTTAAATACATTGCCCTAAATTTCAGGGTAAGAAATCAAAAGTACCAGGTGTTCAAAACCAAACTCCTAAGAATGACTCATTCCAGCAAAATAAACATCAAAGCAGACCATATGTGATTCTATCGGCACCAGAGTTATCATGTTATATTTGAAGGGAAAAGGGTGAAAATTTTCATTTTTCTAGGGATTGCACAAAACGGTTTAAAAAACAAACCAAATCAAATAAGCAAACAGAAAGAAAAAACAAAACGGTGTTAATAACGTCAATTTTATTCAAGAGTTAAGATATGCTAATATTTTAGTAGAAAATAAAAAAATAAAAGCACTTATTGATTCAGATGCTGAAGTTCCACTTATAAATTTACTAAATTTTACTTATAAATTTTCTTTACTGAAGGGTTAAATAATACTTAACTCTTTTTTGATGAAAAACAAGAGGCGAATATTGCTAAAATAGGATTATCTCTGAATCACAATTCTCCAAAGCTAGATATCATCTGCAGTAAAATAAACTATCTGTTCCTTTAATATTAACACCAAATATTTATAATCAACTTCTAAAAGTAAATCAGGTAGAGAAAAACAAAATACCATTTCTGTAACACGGAAAATTATTTTCAAAGTGATCAACATAGGACTTCTGTTTCTCCAACAAGGAGTGAAAAGAGAAAAAGAGCTAGTCAAATGCAAAGGAAATGAGAAATTCGGGAAGTTTATCAAGATTTCATGGTTTTTGTTGGGACAATCAATATCACAACAGTGATTTTTGATAAGATATAAAGCAGTCAAGATTCAAAAGCTTAAAAATTCAGAAGTCCATCTCCACCTTTTGAAGAAAGAAGTAGCAAAAAGGGAGGGGATAAACGTAATGTATCTTCACTTTCACATAGGTAGGAGTGCAAGTGATAATTGATCTAGTTTAAATGTTAGAATAAGAGGTCCGAGAACTCGAAGTCTTGTTGTTTCATCGCAAAAGCAGAGACAGTGGGTCCAAAGTTCCTCAGCCAGTAGTAGATTGGCTTATGTACTAAGTAGTTGAGGTCCAAGATATAAGAAGAAAAAAAAATTTTCCTTGAAATGGAAAGTATAAGCCGGACCATGGACCACCTACACCAACATCTTTAAGCAGTCCAAATCGTACAGCTTTAATGCCAATTATGCAGTCTACTAAAAAACCAACAAAATGATCCTATTAGGAAGAGAAATGCTTCTCCGTTGCTGCTTGGTCATAATTAAGGATCAAGCATACAGTCTGTGAAACTCCATGGTTCACATCATTATTTGGCTGAAGAAAAGCAGCTGACAAACATCAGTCTGATTATAGATCAAAACTTTATTAAAGGAAAGATGCAAATAATTTCTTCCATTATGTAAAAGAACTGATAGTTATACTGATTTATTAGCTAATGTCTTATATACAATATACATATTATTGATGCCTGACAAAGAAGAATTCCTAAACTCCATAATCCTGGAGAAAAGGGGCTGTTCATGAAGAAGCCAAAGTGAATATCTTCAAAGAAGAGAACAAAAGGGAATACAATTGATGTCGTAAAACCGCTCCACTCTACAAGGTCAATGACTTAATAGCCATGGAAAAAATCCAGTTAGGAGGTCTCAAGTTACGATAAGATAAAGCTACGTGAATGCCACAAGGTAGCAAAAATAAGATGTCATGATGAACCTTAAGCAACTTCCACTTCGGTTGACCACAGGAAGAATCTGATGGAATTGCAACCTGAGATCATTCTATTGCAAACTGTTTTTTCCAGCATCTCCTTTTGTTTTTCACAGCTATAATTTTTTTCAAATATGTTATTTTTCTTTTTCATTTTATGTGTTTCAGTGTTTGAAGGTCCTCACGTGTTGATTGCTGAGCACTGTGAGAATCGAGCTGCAAAGGAATTTGAAACTAGCTGCCCATTTAAATTCATCTTGAATTTCTTGGCAACACTACAAAAGATTAAATTGCGCAACAAAATTCTGAAGGTGAAATAGTTTTTGAGTTTATCATCTATGAGTTGATGTTTCTAAATGTGGCCAACGGTACTCTTTTTTTAAAAAAACAAAGTGTTTATCGATTGCGCGTATTTGATGAAACCTGGACAGATATAGTTCTGAGTGAAATAAAACTCGATATTTGGAAACAGTGGGTGTGATTTCTGTTTTATGATTGTACATCAACCCCAAATAAATAATTAACAAAAATCATTGTGTGGGAAGTATTTAATCGGAATTTATTTAAGTTTCAGTAATATGTTTTGTGGTACATTTATATGAAAAAAAAATGCAGTATAAGAAAAAAAAAACTGCGTGAAAAAAGGGATAAATGCTAGAAAATGATTTTGAGGAAATGAACTGTTTTGTAAAAATGTGTTAAAAGAAAAATGCATATTCACCTGCAAAATTCTTTAAGTGACTTTTATGCTGTTAAATGAAAGAAAAGCTAGATAAATAAAGAGATGACACTGTATACAAAAATGTTACTTGTGTGATTTTTCCTAATTTGAATTCCTATGCTAAATCCATCATGTTCACATATGATATTGAATATCATCACTAGCAACTTGCAAGAAGTGTTAGAATTGAAATTTTGGATGTATTAAAAGACAATTTCTAGTTTTTATTCCAGTGTTATTCAGTTTTTAATTTTTAATGCCACAGAGATATCGTAAGTTGTTCTCTGACAACGTGAAAAAGTTTGCCTTTGTTCTGTGGAATGTAAACAAACAAGCTACAAAGTGTATTTAAGATGAAAGTCAATGTCTGAAAATGTGTGGAGAAGTGTATTTTTACGTGTGCCACATAAGTAATTATGTAAAGGGGGGGAATTCAGATTCATCGTCTGTGATTAGTATAAAAAGAGAGTATGGAAAAAATGTTAAATAATTTCAGTATGTATTAGCTTCTTTAATCAATATGTGTAGTATAGTGTACTTGTATTAAAAAGTTTATATTAAAAACTGAAATTCTGCATTTTATGAAATTCCAGTTACTTTACCATATGATCTTTCATTCTTGAATTAAGAATACTGAGATCAGTATTTGCCATCATTTTTGCTTCTTTTCCCAACTTAAACTATGATTATTATACTATACATGTAATGTTTTCATCTAAACTAACTGTATGAACTGCTTTGAACATTCTTTAGGGCTGTTACTCTCTTTGTCCCCCCCTCCCAAAGCCCATAGATTATTGGTTAGATATGCAAAATGACCTAGTTTGAATCTGTGTAAAGTCAAAGTATGAATGTGTGCATTGTTTTGAATCCATGAAAAGGTATGGATGTTTGTAAAGCAGATATGCAGTATTAATTACTGTTTATTATTTATCATCATTACATTTTCGATGAAGAAAGGTTGAAAATGGCTGATGGATGTATCCTTCCCCAATGAATGACTAATCAACAACTGCTAACCCACTGAGGGAGAAATTTGCTGAATTGATAGGTAGATAACCAATTAACTAAAATATAACTAGAAATGTGAAAAAATGACCATTTTCCTGAGCATTGTAATATTTGAGTACAAACTAAAAAAGTACTTATAAGAAGGTATTAGTTCATAGAGTATATCTATAATCTGTAGTCTTTTTTTAATGGCTGCTCAGCATTTTTAATGCATAATAGATATTTTTCAATTTCCATTATGCTATATAAGAGTGACAGGGCAGTCATCTAGCAATCTGAATATGGCAGAGAACATAAGAGTTATCTGTCTGATGATATGGATCTCTTTGAGGACGAGTTATAAAGGAAAAATTTGAGGTTGAAGATTGCTACATAAACTTGTTTTGAATTCTGTACATTGCTTTTTTCATCACAGTTGTAAGTTCATTAGACTTGTTCATAGTAATCACATATGCAGTGCTGTTGAATACAGAAGGTGCCACTTTTTGTGATCACTGTTATGTTATTTGGATACTATTATCAAATTGCGAAATTTCTTGCACATTTGTGCAAAGACATGAAAAATACATTGCTTATTGTGATCAACAATTCAGTGATCAAAATATTATAGAATAAATTTTTAAAATTGAAGTCTGTGCACCAAATGAAACAAAATTCTCAAATGAGGATGAAATACCAAATGCATCAGAAGTGTGTGACCAAGCAAGGGATCAAATCACCAGTTACCTGAATTTTGATTTAAGGCAACCATGTAAAAGGAAACTGTTTTTCAAATCTTATAGGAAGGTCAACTCAACTAACCAGTTTAATAAAGCTGAGATAATGAAGGTAACCTAATGTTTCATGCCAAAAATGTCATCTGTTATTTTAAACTTCACTTTTTTATAAATATTCTTTTTAATACATACAATGTGTGATATGTTCATTTTTTATATTCTCTTTAGTCATTTATAAAGAGCAGTGTTTCAGCAAAAGCAGTAATGATCTAAAGGATTAAGTCCACTTGTTATTACACTATGTCTAACTCGCAAAAATTAGTCAACAGCATTCTGTTTTTAAATTGAATATTTCTTCAGCCTGTCTTATGCAAGACATAAGAGATTGTATGGAGATAGTGAAGATATTTTTGAAAATGAAAGCATGAAATAGGTGTATAGCCAGAAAGGTCACAGTGTTGAGAAAGCACTAAAGATTTCATTTACAGATGATGTTCACACACACAAAAAAAATGTTAGTCAGCGGTCCATTCATGCACCTGAAAATTGGAGAATTATCTGTAGAAATTGGGAAAGATGATTTTGTAGCAACAGGTGGCTAGATTAGCTGGTGGGAGGAAGGTATAAACATTGTTTATAAATGTATTGTTGCATGCATACAGCTTTGTAGTACATTGATGAAAATTGATTACATGGAATTGATGGTAGCTTGATAAAATTTATTTTATACAAAGAAACACTTCACAGTTCTAGAACTTCCCACAAAAATAGTCATACAGCTCTTAGCACTGTCACATATTGCAATCAGAAGTTACACTTCAAAGTACTAAGAACGTTAAACACAATGCAAACCTCATATAAAGAGTGAAGCTAACCTGGACATAGCTCTGTATTCCAAACTTACAATGAACTAAACAACTGAGAAACTTAAGCCCTCTCCGATCTGATGTAGTTTTCCCTCGGTCGCAGAGAAATTTCTTGTACTTCTCAAAATTACTGGAAGGCATATTAGGGCCGGATACCTAACAGTTGTGTAGAGGATCAGTTACAGTTATTGAATTATGATAGCCATTACAGTTATACAAGGACCGGGCTAAAATGATCGCCAAGTAGTAAGCCTTTATGTAGATTTCTCATCAAATCTGGCGAGAAAAATTGCTCACAAAAACTTTTGCCAGCTTTGATGATATCTCGCCTAGTTTAGCAAAGTAGCCGTTTACTGAAAGTTAAATCGATTTTCACCTTTGTTCTTATTTTTCCGGCAGGGCATCATTCTCTCAAGCTTTTGATGTTACATATGTCAGAAAAATACAATACTTTCACATATGATTTCACTAAAATCATCTGTCTATGTACAAAATTCATAACAGTTTTCATGGTGAAGAAAAGATGCTGATTTACCTGCTGCAGGAATGTGGTTGTCAAATGAATGGTCTGAATTACTATCCTGAAAATGTTTGTAATTTCAATGAAACTATACTATACTCAGCGTACATAATTATATAAAACTGAAAGTTCTGAAGGATACAAAATATTAAAAAGTCATGTGACTATTTTATTCTACATCAGTATATGTGGTTAAAAAACACGTGTAATCAAAAAAAGGAAAAAAAAAAATCTGTGATGCTTCAAAAGAGTACCAATAAACTGCACGTATAATTTAATGTTGTGAATTGTTTAACCAGTGGCTTTTGAAATTTAATAATAAATTGAAGGGTATCTTTCTTATTGACAACTGCATTGTGCATAGCTTAAATGTTGCTGTTAAATATATCAAAAGTTATATATTTACCTGCAAAAATACCGTAGTCTTAATTCAGCCATTCAAGGGATTATTTAGAGTAATGAAAGAACATTATTGTCATGAAATGAGTATTAGAATCCTTTATAATGTACATGTTATGGATGTAAGTGCAATTGAAGCAAGGAACACTAGCGTTTTTGATGCATTATATTTGCTGAACATATCTTGGAATTGGATCCCAGAAAACGCAGTAAAGAACTGTTTTAAACTGTCAGTTTTTTAATAAATGTTGAAATAGAAAACTGAAGGGCCAGAAAAGAATGTCTCCATGTAAAATGAGCGGTAAGGAATTTAATGCTTGGATGGCTATTGATTAGAAAACTCAAACTGCATGACAGAAGATACATGCCTAGTGACTTTCTGAAACAAATCCAAACACATCGCATGAAAAAATTTCTGAAGAAGGTGATGATGAAATTTGTAAATTTCCTATAAATGTGGATGTGAAAGATGCCCTACGACTGTTAAGATTAGGGGTGCAGCATTGGTCAGATAATTTCCAGAAACATTATGAATTTGAACACTTCACAATTTAATTTTGTGTAACAGTTGTAGACCATCAACTATTAAATTATCTTTCCCAGCTGTGACTGTAACCATGCATATGTTTCTAAATGTAGTTGTATTAAACTAGTTAAATTTTTGGTATTTTGAGGTATTTTCTCATTGCTTAATAATATCAAAATACTCATGGTCAGATGTGATAAACGCTGCTCGTTAAATATGAGTTTGCTGCCACAGAGTTTGTCTGATATTTGTATATGACTTTTTGTTATCAAACATAACACATAATCATGATGGATATAAAGATTTTTCATTCATCACATTTCAGGTTTGTCTTAAAATTTAATGGTATTTTTTGTCGTCATGATCTTGGAATTTATGCTTTCCTAAAACTCGGTTAACAGTAGTTAATTTTTATGTAAACGATGAATATAATGAATTTTGCGGGTGATTACTTTTGCTTCAATTGTGTCTTCTTGTATTGAAATAGTAATTTTGTTTTTCTTAATTGTTGATGTTGTACTTTAACAGTATTTTACTGTGCCATATATGCTGAAGTTTAGTGTTTTGAAATATTTGCTAAATTTGTTTCACTTTTGCAGTTGATAACTAAGGAAATACCTGCATCTTATCAGTCAGAAACTTATGTTGATTTGAACAACCAGCTAAAAGGATTGACTGAAGATTTACATTCTACAAAAGAGTCAAAAGAACAAATTACTCAACGCTGCCATGAACTTGATATGCAGGTTGGTGATTATCAAACATTATAATGAACTTTGTTTTTTGGCATAAATTCTACATGATTAGTGTGTGCTAAAGGTTTCTGGTTTTAAAAGATCTATTTTTTTTATAAATGTATGTATACATTTGAAAATGTATTGCAGTTTACAAACTCATCTTGCGATAAACATATCACAGTAAAAATTAAAAAAGTGTTGTTCTGACTAATCTTGCTTAGCTGATATCAGATCGAGGCCATGAAATTTCGTTGTGGCCAGGATGCAAGATTTGATTTGCTGTTGGCAAGAGCCTTTAGGCATCGTACAGGTGTAAGTACAATTTTACTCAGATATGCCTCTAGTAGTGAAGTAGAGCATCCCAGGAAGATGGGTCTGAGGGTCTCCCACTCTCTTTCACTACCACCAACCTCGAGAGCATTTTCAGCTCTCCACATATTTAGAGGGCTTCATGCTGCACAGACGCTATGCATTTACAAACATATCAGTAGGGTGGCTAAATATTAAAATCATAGAAGTTTAACTATCAAAGGCATAGAACTGATAAATAAAAATTATAATTGCTGTTATTAAAATAATAAAAGTTGGTGCAATAATAATAGCTGCTAAACTGGCAGTTTAACAGCTGTGACTTGCATGAGGCCATATTTTTTCATTCAAAAACTGATTTATTTTGAAGTCAAAATTCATTTTAGCCATATGACTAAATGACCTTGATATTGTGTGCAGAGGGGGGGGGGTCTTTTTAAACAGGAAAGTGTGAACTTCTTTAAAACAACTATTGATAAAAATGGAATTATAAAAGGCATATTAAAGATAAGTTCCTGGGCAACGACAGAAAAAGCTAAAAGTATCATTTGTTTCTTTTGAAAAAAATTTTAAAGTATTTTTGGTGGCATAAAATGTAACAATATCTGGAAAAGAAGAACTAACTCTGAACTCTATATAAATATTTTAAAGAACTAGTTTTTTCTTGCCCCTTAAAGAACAAAATTTAAAGTTCGTTTGTTATAAATTTGTAATTACCTAAAATTCCTTTTTCATAAGCTTTCAAAAATATACTTTTTAAAAATTAGAAAACTGGTATTTCAGATTCTGTCCGAGTCTCTGTCTGTCTCTTTTTTTTTTTTTAAGGAAGCAAAACTGTACTTTTAGTACTTTGCTAAATGAAAATTACAATTTCCGATTTCCAGCAGTAAAAACTGATTTGTTTTTGAAGTGTATAGAAAAAAAAATTGAAAACTGATAATATAAATACATAATTGGAAATCATTACATGATTATCAACAATGAGATTTTTAGAAAATTGACCAAAATTGAGGTTAGAGTTTATTATTCTGTTATGAACAGTAAACTCATAATGAAGGTATATCTAAACATAGTAACTATAACAACACTTACTTTGGTTTCAGTGAAAATTCTTTGTATTAGTTGTGCAAATGTTGTTGCTTTACAACAGATACATGCTGGTGAAATTTATTTGCTGCTAGAAAATTTCTTGACTTATGTGAGTGAGACAAAATAATTTTATTTATTTGCAAAAAGTTCCTCTTTTTACCATGTTACCACTGTATATTAATTAATAAATCTGTGTGGTAGTATAATTGCATATTTTAGTATCACTGTCCCTTAAAGCTACTAAAAGCCTGAATATCAAATACTTTTGAATATTTTCAGTTTGAGTTGTATAGATTATAAGGTGCAGATATTTTTATGTGAATTTATAATGAAACGTTTAAAATTGGTAAGCTTTTTAATATGCATTTCATCAGCCCCTTTTTTTAAAAAATTTACGTTTGAAATTTAGAGGACTTAATGACTTAGATAAGTTAATTTTGTAGATTCATTATGTTTTAATAAAAGATGTCTTTCAAAATTTATAGGTAGCTATTCTATTAGAAGAAAAAAATAGTTTGTTATCAGAAAATGAAAAGCTTCTAGAGAGGCTGAACCATATAGAAAGCTTTGAGGATCCCAGGTATCTTTTCATAATCTTAGTTTTTAATTTTGGAGCTGAGAGAATATTTTTTTGAAATTGGAACTAATTTGTTAATTTCTCACATCATCGTTGAGGGATGTAATTTTAGCTTTTGATAGATTTGTCAACAAATTGCATCAAATTTTATGTAAATTAACTTGCAAAATTAATACATACATACACAGGTTGCTTGGAAAATATATGGCAACATTTTTAGAGTGGTAGAAGGGATCAAAATAAGCATTTTGTGTCATATAGTGTGTTCTGGAAATGACATGTTTAATTGTCAGTAGATGGCACAGCTTATACCAGTTGATGAACAACTCCTGATGAGACAACTGGCAATCAATGTTTGAGTGTGTGCACTAATTGCTGTGCAAAATTAGATCTAAGACTAGTAGATGCTATGTGAGCCGAATCGAAGTCGATTGAACTCATAGAGTGAAACAAACCTTTATATGCAGTTGGGTTCAATCTTTCCACAAGCACGAGAGCTGTTTCACGTGACCTGGGTCTGACACATTCACTTGTATGGGAGATTTTACATGACAAAGGCATGCACCCATTCCACTTGCAGAGAGTGCAAACATGGACATTGGAAACTATCATATTCATGCAGAATTTATCCTTCAGTATCTGCAATAGGCTGCATTACAGCCAGAATATGTATTATTTATAGACAAAGCTACATTTGCCTGAGCACTTTTCAATGGCCACAGTGCATGTCTGAGTGTTTGAAAATCTGCGTGAAGTAAGACCATGCATACAAGCAAAAATTTTCAGTTCGTGTATAGGCTGATTTAGTGCATAATTATTTGATTGGACTGTACATCCTATCTTGTAGCTTGGACAGGCACACATACTCCATCTTGCATATGGCATTGCCAGATTTGCTGGCTGATATCCTTATGTCTGGGTGAAGCAGAATCTAGTTGCAACATAATGGCATACAGACACATTTTAGCCCTCATGTCAGGAGCTATCTGGATGACATACATGCAAACTGCTGGATAGGTCAATGTGGACCTGTTTGTTTACCAGTGTGGTTGCCAGGTTTGTCACATTTGAATTTCTTGTGGGAGCATTGTTTCTTTCATTTTTTCTGAAAAGCATTTGGAAAACAACACTGTGTAGAACATCCTCATTAACTCCAAACAAGATCTTATTTTCAGACTACCTGTTGCTGCTGGAGTTGTTAGGGACATGCTTGAAAATGTAGTCATTGATATATTGGTGGTGTGAAATGTGGGTTTGTGCTGAAAGTCGCTTGAATGAACATCTGCTGTAAAACAGTGCTTGTTAAAAAGTTTGTTGAATTTCCTTTGACCTATCTTTCTGATATCTTACATATTTTTCTCCCTCACCAGCAATTAAATGTGTTATTTTAGGGCACAGATTCTGTGACAAAAAATGCCTACTTTGGTTGCCTTTGCTACCCTTTGAAGTTTTGGCAGATACTTTTCAAGTACCCTATGTGTGTGTGCATGTGTGTATTTGTGTGTGTGTATATATAACTGTAAAATATTTTTTAAAAAACAAAATATAAACATGCCTGGTATTTTTGCACATTAAACTGCTGAAAAAATATCAATAAAGACATAAAGTAAGAAATTTAGAAATACTTTTTCATAGAGACCAAAAACTGAAATTCATAATTAATAAATTTCAAATAATCCTATAAATGCTACAAAGAATTTAAAATTGTTAAAACCAAAACTTTTAAACAAGCGTTACCCCAATTCAAGAAATTTAATAAAATTTAAAGAAAAAGAACATAACTGAAGAATAATTCAATCAACTTCAATGCCACTTCTTTTTCTTTAAAATTCATTAAATTTTTTGAATTGCAATAATGCTTGTTTAAAGGTTTTTTTAACATTTTAAAATTTTTTGTTGCATTTATATGATTATTTGAAATTTATTAATTATGAATTTCAGTTTTTGGTCTTTGTGAAAAAGTAGTTCTAAATTTCTTACTTTGTCTTCACTGATATATACAGACACACATACACTGGTCATCAGTATTAAAGTATAATGATGAAAAATATGCTTACTGAGTTAATGTTTCAACCAATACCCAATGCTGTAATTATTTATGTTAATGAAATGCAACTGAACACAAAATTGCATCTCAGCACATACATTAGCACCAGAAATATGCAAATTCGGTGAGTAACAATGTGGTGTGCAATGAACTGATGTAGGAATTCCAGATATAGTGTTTAATGTGAATGTGGTTTCTGAGAGTGATCAGTATTCAGTAGTTATGGCTCAATGGCAGCATTTACCTTTAAAGGCCATCAGTATATAAAATGTTTATCACCAGTATATCAGATGTTTGTCAATTTTTTAACCTCCTAAAAAATGCTAATTTTTCTACACCAAAAGCTGTAATCATAAGTTTTTAGTCTTTCCTTTTGATTCTAAATGCAGCACTACCTTGTGAATGCTCAATATTCTGCAGTTATGAAATTAATGTTCCTCGTTTAAAGATATGTTTGAAGATTTGTAAATCCTATTGGAGGGGAGGAAAAAGTTCAAAATCTTCAAACATATGACATGTACATGCTGAACCTTATATATTTACTGCATTAGAATCAAAACTGATAATTAAAAGATTATTTATATGATTTTAATACCAATGTATAAAATATACTAGTGTGTCTTGGTATCATAGCAGAAAGCATGTTCATTTTTAGGTATTACCTAAAGCATAAAATATAATAATTTAAAAAATGTTACTAATTTCTCAGCTGAGTCATAATGTTTAATTTTTTAACTTCTTATTTTTCACCCAAGTTGCATTTTCTTGTAACATTATACTCATTCAGTTAAAGTATGTTACAGTTTACTCATGCAGTGTTATGTTTGCTGAAGTTTTTGTCAGTATATTCACATAGGTGGCATCATCAAAGTGCCTAAAAACATAAATGTTATTTCTAGAAAAATTTTAGAACTTTTTGATTTTAGACTTACATAACCATATTCAAGCACCCATTTATATAGAAATACATCAAAAGTACATAAAAATAGATTAAAAATATGAAAATTACAATTGGTAGCTACAAGGGAAAAATGTCTTACAGGTGCAAGCAGTGTAATATATATACCGGCTCTCAAAACTTACAATTTCACTCTGGATTTTTTTTAAGTCTCAATTTTGTATTCTTAGGGTTCACAAGTTACAATTCATGCAGAAATTTTCCACTATTTAATTTTTTTTTATGTATATCACCCCTGAAAGTGAAGGTCAAAAGTGAATATTTGGTAGAATTGAGGGAGGTCAAATACAAATGGAGGTCACCCAAGATTCGAATATGCCTCAAAGTGTCATATCAAGAGTTTTGAGCCACTTTTTAAGCACTGGATCAGTTGATAAGACAGTGACCAAGAGCGACAAATGCATCAGAAGACGTTTTCTGTCATTGTTGACTCGAAGAAACTAAAGCAACTACAAGAGATTTAGACCTTCAGGCTGCCTCAGGAACTCGAATTAACCATTCTACTGCACGAAGGCTTAACGAGGTTGGACTATATGCGAGAAAACCAAATGTTTGTGTCTCGCTCATTCACGCTTTCAGAGGGCCCTTTTAAACTCGTGCCGTCGTCATGTTCAATGGACCCAGGATGACTGGACCTCAGTGTTGTTTACTGATGAGTCCAGATGTAGTCTGGACAGTGATTCTAGACATGTTTTGAACTGGAGGGAGGAAGAAATATGCAGCTTGCCTTCCCTTGTTTGTGAAATACCCCGTTTCTGCAACCACGGTTTTAATGGTTTAGGGAGGAATCGTGACAGTGGCTGCCGAACTGCATGTCTTTCAAGGAGGTTCTGTAACTGCTTCGAAATATGTGGATGAGGTGTTGGAACACCAAGTTAGACTGTTTAGAGTGCTGTTTACCCAGAGTTTGTGCTAATGAATGACAATGCTTGGCCTCATCAGGCATATGTGATATCAGAATATTTGCTAACGGAAGATATGTCTCGAATGGTTTGGCCACCTTACTCATTTGGCTTGAACCGAATTGAGCATGCGTGCCTTAGGGCACTGAATTTCGGTTTGCCAAATTCCTCCCAAGACCCCCCAGGAGCTGAAAAGTGCACTTTTAGAAGAGTAGCATGCAGTTCCAGAAGATTTGATCAACACTTTGGTAAAGTCCATGATATCAAGATAGATGATGGCAGGAGTGTGGTCCAAGGTGACTGTACACCATATTAAAGAAAATTTGTTTCCACTAAAGGTGATTTCATTTTTGTGATGTGAGTGAGGTATGCATGAGTGTGGTCCAAGGTGACTATGCACCATATTAAAGAAAATTTTTTTCCACAAATAGTGACTTAATTTTTCCATCATTTTCCAAGTTCCGTAAATTTGGTTTTGATTTCAATATTTTACGAATAATCCAGTGACAAACTTCATAATTTATGTTAAAATTGCTTTTGTACAAATTTCTATTAATAATTTTTGTTAAGTGTCAGTTGCGTTATTTATTTATTATAAATGTGTGTGTGTGTGTATATTACAGAGTGATTGTAATTAAACTTGCGATATTTACAGCACTGTAGCTTAACTAAATTGTGGATTGATTCAAAAATTTGTAGAGACACAATTCAAAGGATGCATTGAAAGATTCAAAAGAAGAAGAAAAAAAATTGCTAGGGGGCACATTACAGACAAACTGCTTGAAAAGACATGCAATGAATAACTTGTTGGCTATTTTAACATTTTTGAGATCGAGTATGTAACGTTCTTTCAGTTACAATGACTATTAGATTGCCAGAACATGCATTAATCATGAAACTATTTCCCTGTTTTACAAAAATTACGGATATGCAGTAGCAGCTCTTCGTGAATTTTGAAGTTCAAAGAAGGTGTGCTAAGGACTAGTGTCTCCACATCATGTGACAAATATGATATCTTGATTTGCGAAAAGTGAATTCCTATGTGATCAGTGTGGCAGAGGGCAAGAACCTATTAATGCAGAATAAGTTTCAGAGGTAACAAAAGAGCATATTGAGGCATGCATCGTGGAATTGCTGACTGCACCTTTTGCAGCAGTGAATTTATGCCACATGTACATGCGCCACGTACCACCAAAGTACATGCACCATGAGTTTTGTGAGGGTAATCATAGAAGTCCACCATCAGTTCACCACAGTACATGCACCATGTACTTTAGTGGACAAGTAGTTAAGTTGCTATCCGTAGTAATAAGACAAGCAATTATTCGCTATCTGTAGTAACTTAGGTCTCATAATAGACTAGCTCCTTCAGGTGGCATGAATAAGAAGGAATTCGACTGGTGTCAAAATCTTGTGGTTGTGGGACTGGACTGACCATAAAACTGGACCCGTTTATCTAATCCAGTGGTTTATGTATTTCATATCTAGCCAGGGATGTTCAGGAGTACTGAAATGTGCCAGAGCTGTATCATGCTGCAACTGTAGGCCATGTATTGCTGCTAAGGGTATGTCACCTAGGAAATCAGGTAATATGTCATAGAGAAATACCAGGTGTGAATGTCCTGTGATTTGTTCAGACAGCAGGTATGGTCCAATCAACATATGCAAATACAAAGTTTTTTTTCTTGCGCTGGATAGGATATTGTTTATTTCAAATTCTGCCTCATACAGGTGCAGTTTTTTGCCATTTTTATACGAATTCCAAACAAGGAATCTGGCTCTGCAAAGTTCAGCGGTCTTGATGGGACACCCTGCATGAATACAACACACATCATTTTCTGTATTCTAATCATCGGTGCGACTTTTCATGGTGCCCTAAATTTGTGAGCATGAGGCAATGTGGGTGAGTTTTAATTTCATGTACTCGGTAACCAGGTCGAAGAGTCAAGTGTCTTCAGTGGGGCAACTTTATGATTTTATGCTAGTGATAGTATTATGCTCTTCTGGATACTTGTATTAGCCAGACTAATGGTGATAAGAGTATTATGACTATAGTATAGCCAATTTGATAATTAATATAAAATTATTCCTACTTAAAAGAAATCAAAATTAATTAGATACAAAGTATAGCCGACTAAAACACAGATACAAAAGAGAAAAGAACCATCTTGTCATTTAAAATGAAAAATTTAACAAAAGGAAGGGACTAAAGTCATTTTGTTATGTTTTGCATCAAGGAGGCAAAAGTTAATCATACAATTCAGAATCAAGAATTTAGATCTTATTATAAAAATAAGTGATTGAGTGGTGGAATGAAATTATTTGTAATTAAAATAAAATACATAATGAAAAACCATTGCAGTAACAAAGTTACTTTTCTCTTATGTGGTGTAAATTCGAAGAATGTGATATTTAATAAATAAAGGTAACACATAAGAAATTAATAATTATTGTTACCCATCTAAGAAAACTGAATATTGATAAGATGAACTTATAAAAGGCTGAAAAAATATAAAAATGTATGCCAACACGTAACATTGTGCTGGGAATTCTAAACATATACAGCTGTGTTGCTTTTAAAAAATTTGTGATATTTCTGTTGAATTGTATGTGTTATAATTCCAAAGAAAGCAATGCTTAATAATAAAGCAAAAAAAGGGGGGGAGGGGGTTTAGCAGGAGTGAGTGTAAGAGCAGATTGGTACACTGTGTGCTCAGCGAGAGCATAAGAAACCTTAACAAACCCTTTTAGGCAAGTGTTAAAATCTAAAATCTTTTACACTTTTTTTGGTGGTGCTTTCGTTTTTCATTAATAAGATCTTGGATTATGTGTTTGACAGTGGATACAAGAACATGACTTGGAGGTGAAAATTCAAGCAGTAAAGTATTTGGAAATACCTCCTTGGAAAGATGCTGACATTCAGCCTCTCAACATATTTCCCAACTTAGCTAAAGATAACACCTGTGGTGTCGTGTAGAAGCAGATTTTCTATGAACATAGGCTTTCAATGACTATGTTGCAGTATATACAGATGGCTCTGAGTCCCAGGATCACGTCGGCTCTGCCTTCGTGTGAATACTATTGAGAGAAGAAAACTTTATTTCGCTTGTACCATCTTTACTGTGAAGATCGTCGCTTTGCTATTAGCTCTATCTTTCATAGGTAAACAACATAGGAAAAATTTTATTATTTATACAGACTCACTTAGTGTGCTAAAAGCTCTCGAATTGTATATGAATAACACAAATACATTAATCGTAGAAGTGCTGAAGCTCAATATTAGCTTCGAGGCCAAAGGTTGCTGGGTCCTTTACTGCTATTTATCAAGTCATGTTGGTATAAAATTAAACTAGCGGATATTGTTGCAAAAGATGCCTGTGGGACTATCAGTCCCCTATTCAGGTATTAACACTCTGATTGGGAGGAAAATTCTGATGAAATGGCAGAAGGTTTGCGATGTACAGTTAACCAATACATTACAAAATATAAAACCTAAAATAGAACATTTGGAAATCTGCCCTAAACTAAAAGGAGCAGGTACTTCTGACCCGACTAAGAATCAGTCACACAAGGCTAACCCATACATACCTATTGATGGGTGCAAGTGAACCAGTATGTGTTGAATGCAGTACTATTTTAACCTTTAAACACATTTTAATTCATTCTCCAAATTTTAATCACTGTAGAATTTTTTTATTTTAATACTTGTGAGATTTCAGCAAAAGATTTAGTTGGTGACGAACCACATTCTAACATTTTTAACTTTTTAAAAGTTACAAAACTTTACCACATTATTTGAATGCCTCGAATCCAATTTGGGTTTCAGATCTAACTAAGATCTAGTTATATTCATATCATCAGAATTTATCCTTTCACCATAGAGTTTTTTATCTGTATTTCATGGTTTTCATATCCTAAGTTCTTCGCAAAAGAATTTTATGTGTTTGATTTTATTGCAGGTTTTATTATATACTTTGCTATTTTATTACCTATATGTAATGTTGTTTTAATTTTCCATTTGTAAGTATGCACTGAATTGTGCATGTGTCCTTATCTTCATTTTTAAGTTTTGGAAATAAACAACCATTTGTTTAGCGCAAAGTAACCCCTATGGGATTTGTGCCAAAAAAACCCAACCATTAATAAGATAAGTTTTTTTTTTTAAATCTAAAATATAACCTCCTAGATTCTGTACTTGCCTCTCAGATTACAATGGAATTTTGTTTCAGCAGGGTTTGAAGGATTTCCTCATTGAGCTCTACAGATCTTCTTCCAGTATGAGGTTTATGCCACAACTAAATGTCCCAGAGCTGCCCATGAGAACGTCCCCTAAAATATAATAGTCATCACCAGCCTCTGTATGACCTGCTGTACAGGGAGAGCAACTGTTTACCTGGAAGATGGCATAGTTTAACATGACCATCAACTTGATGAATGCGGAATCATGATTCATCAAACCAGGCAACTGTCTACTACTTACCTGTGGTCCAGTATCTGTTTCTGGGCCCACTGTAGGCGTAGTTGATCTACAAAGGCACACGATTGGGACATCTGCTACGAAGTCCCATATCCAACTATGTCCACTGAACTGTGATTCTGAAACACTTGGACCTGCTTTGTGTTGGGCTGTCAGCTGAGCCACTGTCTGGTGCCGATTTTTCCGTACCAAGCGGGACAGTGTCCGACATCCTTTTTCTTTGATGATGTGTGGATGTCCAATGCAGTGGCATCTATGGCTGGTTTCACTGTCATTTATCCACTTTGCATAAAATCGTAACAATGGCAGATTGTGAACAACCTATTAGTCATGCTGCTTCAGAGGTACTCGTTCTTTGGCCCATTACAATCTGCACTCTGTCGAATTTGCTTGCAGCCTTTTCCATCACTTTGAAAAATAAGTGTACAAATGATTCCTAACATTCTCCAGCAGCAATTAAATACCATTCCCACTTAACCCATTAACTGCCATGGGCGTATATATATGCCATGCTCAGCTTATGTGTTAACTGCCCCTGGCACATGCATATACCCATCCAAAATACTATCATTTGCTTTGTGCTGCTACCAGTAAAATTATTCATAAAGCTTTGGAATGCAACACCACAATGACCTTGACAGAGTATGCGAAGGAGGATAGAATTTGAGAGCAGATGGGGGAAAGAATTGGAGAGGGGGTTGTTTCTGAAATGGTGAAAGTAATGACTGCACAGTTATTACTTTTGTTTCTGTTTGAGTAAAATGTTTTTTTTTATTCTGTGTTTTCATTTTCATTTACTGTTTGTAGTAAGTGGTTTTTTTACGAATACGTCTGATAGTGATGACAGTGAAATAGATGATCACTTTCTGTCATCTTCAGGATTGGCCACCTCAGAATATATTACATCAGATGAAGAAGATTGCAACTATTCTTTGAATGATGCTTGACGTTTGGTACAAAATGCTATGAAAAACTTGCCTGTGGCATCCAACCAATTCGGAAGAAATATATTTTTTTAGGTGTACTGATTCTACAAGGTATAACACTGAAACGTATTACTTTACTGGTCTAAAAATAAGTTGATCGAAACTTCAATTTTGGAATTATTTCTATTATACTAATATCGTTTTATTATATTTACATCTTTTTTATTATACTTTTACTCTAAACATTAAATTTTATATCTTCATTTTTTTTATTCTTTATTTTGTGAAAGTAAACAGTTTTTAGACAGCAAAACTTGCACTTATTTTCCCCTAATACATCACGTAACTACACGCGCCTGTGTAAAAAATGGTGACACTAGGGAGTAAATCTTGGACGTTTTCCCTGGCAGTTAAGGAGTTAATCACATGCCCTTAACCTAACACAGCAGAGGTCATTGAAAAATGTGGGGATAGTTATAATGTTTGGGTTCCTCAATGTATGTATAAATGTCATATGTCCAGAAAGTTCAGTGAATGTGCCTATAGTTACAATGGATTATCTTTCATAAAACAGATGTTACTGTCATTTGAATTAATCCCTGTTGGTGGTAATGCACATCCGAAAATGTTTGTCCTGGAAACTCCTGGCCTAGTTGTCTTAAGAGATGGCTTTCAGCTGGGTCGTAACATTACCTTGGATGCCCAAAATGTTTGAAAACCTCTGGCGGCCTTTCAGGGCTGATTTCAATTTGGAAACAGAAAGTCTGGGAAGACAAATCTTGGAGTCTAGTGGGTGATTCAGGTATACATCTTCCCTTTTGGGCAGGAACTGCTGCACTAAAAAGATAGTGTGCAGACAGACACTGTTGTGAAGCAGAGCCCAGTTGCCTTTCTTGGCATACTGGCAGTGTGCTTGCTTGATCCATTGCAGCAGATGTTTCAGTATTTCCATGTATGGAGTGGCATTTAATGTGCTCTCAGGTAGGAATTCTTTACGGA
This sequence comes from Stegodyphus mimosarum, assembly GCA_000611955.2. NCBI lineage: Eukaryota > Metazoa > Arthropoda > Arachnida > Araneae > Eresidae > Stegodyphus > Stegodyphus mimosarum. Next base: position 111,695 of record KK112659.1, read on the forward strand.
TGAGACCCTCAGAATTGAAGAACACCACAAGCATTGTTTTGATGCAGGATTTCTCGCTTTGCACCTTGCTTTTTGGCAACCCTGGACCCGCCACTGTGTATTGTGATGCTTACCCTCAGTTTCGTGTCTCAAGCACCTGGTCTCATCATATATAACAATGCTCAGGAAATTAGGGTTTCGATCCACCATGTCGATGAAGTCTCCACAAGTATCAAACCAAAGTTACGTTTATTCTGGCATCAAAGTGTGGGTCATGAGTCAGGAGCAAAGCTTGCTTTTACCCAAATTGTGGGTCATTGTGAGTCGGCTGTCTCATGACTAGTTCATACTTTTTCTGCTATGATTTGCATTGTCACATGGCAATCCTGGGCCAAAGTTCCTTGACTCTCTGTTGTCCAGGGTGCATGCAGTCGGTGACTGACCATGTCGAGAGTAGTCTTCAGCCTTCTCGGAAGCATGTAAACTACTCATACATGCATTTCAAGATGACAGAAAATTCCTCCTGAACTGTAATCAACATTTCATAAGTCTTTTTTGCTCATTTTCCAAGTTTGAAATAGAACAGCAAATTCCTTTTCTGATCCATTTTCAGTTTCGACCACATGCACAATACCATCACTCTACAATGAACTGTTTCCACATGCTAAACACACATGCAGCGCCATCGCTTGGGAACTGGTGTAGACCAGGCTTAACGTGGCGAGCATGGATGCACAGGTTTCACACTCTTGCGACCAAGAGCAATATGATAGTCATTGAACAGAGCTTGTATATATTCTCATACACATATAAAATCATTAGCAGTACCCAGTTTAATTATAACTTTGATTTAAAGCTACTTTTCCTTGGTTCAGCCCAAACCCATAAATTCAGTGTTAAATTATCACCAATTTAGCAATCGGTTTCCTTTTTTTTTAATGAAGGTTTTACAAAAATAGTATTTTCTGAAGGCATGCTGTGGAATTTGTTCGTAAAACTCAGGGTACTGTCATAAGGTTTATGATTCAACAGTGCTTTTACATAGATTAGGATTTTTCTTAGCTCAACACGTTCACTCTTTGAGGTTGCTTCAGAAGAATTACATTTTACATAAGTTTAATTCGCAAGAAGTTAGAGAGTATTGAGACTTAAATGGTAAACACACTAGAGTTATAGAGACATTTAACTCTGAAAGTGGAGGCGGAATGTGATGCAGGTATAAAATTTACCTTTGGTGAAGCAATGAGGCTTTTTAACATGTAAAATATAATGAGCTATTTAAAAATCCCATACTCTAAAAGATGCTATTACTTGAACATCTAAGATATTAGGATGTTATCACATGAATGTACTTTCTGCCAAAGGAATACTTTGACCACCACATTACATTTAGATATGTCTAATTGTGTAAAAGTTATAGTGGCAACACTGTGCCTTCCAGGAAATGATTAAAATTCAGTGTAATTTGGGGGATATGGGGAATTGTTTAGGCATTCTCTATTTGATGATGTTTGACAAGAACAAGGTGTATTTTTAATAATTTTACTATGTTGATAGGGCAACAAGTAACATTCTAAAATATAAATTGAAGCGGAGCTGTATATATTAAGTAATATTTTTATGTGTGTGCGTTATATATAAAAGAAGTTGATAATTGCTAAATATGAAAAAAAAAATTATACTATTTATCGTGTTCAGAATTGTATTAAGCAACATCCTCATTTTAATGATGCCCCTGTTTTAGAAATATTTTTTGTAAATCCTTTAATAATCAGTAAATCAGAATTTGTCTGTCTGATACCTACAATGATTTCTTTAACTTCTCAATGGTATCACCTTATAAAGTCTCTCTTCAGTTTGTTTATCATGTTATGGCTGCAAAATATTTTACTCCCTGACCTAACTTTTTGATTGTAATAAATTACACTTTTTTTAGTACACTTGCTGGGAAGCGATTTCAGCAGATGCAACAGAAGTTAGAACTATTACAGGATGAACTCTTCAAAATTGAAACTGGTTGGTGTATTCGTTAAAACTATTATTAAATAGTAATAAACTATTATTAAAAAAACTATTATTATGCTAGCATAATCGAGTTGCTTTCTTTGTGTCAAAAAATTTTTTTTATGCTTTTTATTCAGTAAAATTTCTATAATCTTAAAGGATAGAACTGTAACCTCTTAAATTTTTAGATAAATTTTAATTTGTTTGTGTGAATTGTAATTCTTTTCATTTATGCTTTTAAGTTTTGCTGACTAAAGCATGAATGTTATCATGAAAATACTGAATTTGAATAACATATTTTGTACGCTAAATGTATTTTCATTGATCTTAAGTTCATTTCACAAAATGTGCTATTTGATTTCATTAAATTTTATGTTTCGTAAACATTTTACTTTGACCTATATTTTGTAATATGTTATTTTTTATAAAATAATATGTTTGAGTATGACCACTAAATTACACATTTCAAGCTTATGACGAAAGTTTGCAGAATATAAAACGTGCAATTTTTTGATCATCTAAATAACACACATGCAATTTTCTAATTATTAAAATTTATATGTACGACACTAAAAATTTTGTATTTAGCCACATATATTAAATACTAGAATTAATTATCATTTCATTTAGTTTACTATTATTCCTTCCTTTTTTCCAATTTATTTTATTTTGATCTCTGGTACGCTGTTGAAAGCTTAATTGGCCAGTTTTATTTAAGCAGGTGGGAGAGATGATTTGGACGAATTATTTTATCACTGGCACTTGGTTGGTATTTATATTTTTATGTTTGGCCAGATCCTGTCTATAAAATAAATATATTGTAATTTTTCGTCATTTCTTTGTGTGTTAATTACAGTTAGTAGATTTTAATAAAAATAAAATATTTTATGTATAAATCAAAGTAACTTTTAATTTTTAGATGAAATGTGCAATTTAACCGTTTGAATTGTTGAAAAGCATTTATTTTTTTTACATAAATTAAGCTTTTAACTTCGTTTATTTTAATCGTTTGAATTGTTGAAATGCTTTTATTTTTTTCATATAAATTAAGCTTTTGACTTTTTTTAGGTGATCGTTACCTTTTATACCTCATTATAAAAATAGCCTAATTAGTTATCTATTTACCTATTTCAAATCGTAATAAAAGCATGCTGTAATATAGTAGCTGTTGCATTGTAGCCAGAACTAATACATTGTTGCAACTATGAGGCAGAATTTAAGCATGAATGACAAGGGTAGTAACTTAATGGTGACACAAATTTCCATGGAAAATTTCACAAATTGTAGGGATTTGAGCTTTTGTTAATTCTAATAAACTGGTAAATTTCAGTTTTTCCCTGTTATTTATTTTTCCTTATTTTCATGCTACCTATCAGTTTTTTTCATATTTAAATAATTTGAATATGTGTATTAAGTTATTTAATACTATAATAACGTTTCTTTAGACCTTAATTGGAAAATTTACTGCAAAATATTTCTAATTGGAAACTGAAACTGGAATTTTATAATTTGAATTGCAAAATGAAGTCTATCCACTTGTGGGAAACAGTAAATGCTTTTGTTTGAAAATTAAATGAATTACTCTCATTAGCGAGCCAGAATGTCTTAAGAGAGCATAATAATCTTCAGAGAGATTAAATAACCTAAATTTGATCTTGAGCACCTTTCAGGTGATGACAGTAGTTTTGTTTACTTTTAAACACATTCTTTTATTTGAAAGCAATGGCAAACTAGTATGTGAATTTTTTTTATTTTTAATCAGTGCAAAGAAATTTTGTGTTAATTTTGAATAAGAAAGAATAAGAAAAAAGATTAAATGGTAGAAAAAGGAATGCTAGAGTAAGAAAAAAGGTCAGTGGGTCAGTTCTTTCAAGCACTGTAAATGCTGAAAGATCTCATTTTGTTTTTAAATTTAAAAATGTTTAACAGAAAACACACTAATGAAGTAAAAATCAAAATCAAAATAAAAACACTGAGTTATCAAAATGCTGAGGAAATCTTGATCTTGTTGTGTGGATGCATGATCATTCTGGACATTGCTAGAATTTGATCAGTTATACAACTTAGTTTAAGAAATGTATGATGTAGCATTTGCAAATTACATACTAGTCATTTGTATTACTACTTGATGTATCCAAGACTAATAAAACTGTTAATATGATTTGTTGGCTGCAACTTTTTGTCAAATCCCTAATGTAACATCTGTGTTGCAAAATCTTTTTTAGTTTTCATTGTTTAATGTATAAATTTTGCTCCACCTTTTTAAAGATAATTTAAAGTTCTAATGTTAAAGAAAAAAGTATGAAGGAAAATCTAGGGTTTCTTAATTTTATATTTCGTTGCTTGACTGAATAAAAAAAAATGTACCACTAATAAAGTATGTATTGCAAAAGGAAACTAGTTACAAATAAAATGTAAACTGGATTTGGATTATTAAAAAATGTGTTTAACATGAGAATTAACTTTTGATTGTGTAAAATAAATTCTTAAAAATTATGCTCTGTGTTTGAAAAGAAGTGTTTTAGCAGATATACACATGATCAGTGTGTGCTGCCAGCTTGCAGATGTTTTGATGAAGTGAGTCATTTTCAATTTGAATTATTAAAGGATACAGTAACTTTAGTGTCTGTTTAAATATGCCAATCTTAGCAGAAAAACATATCTTCAAGTTTAAAATAGCCTTAAAATTTTTTAATACAGTTTCCCAAGAATTGCAAATTAAAAATTTGTCAAATTAAACATCCCAAATTAAAAAAGGATAATTTATTCATATAAAAGACATGCTATTAAAAGACTTCTGTTTTCTGCTATGAGAAGCTTATTAAGAAACCAAAAGTAATCATTTTGAATAATTGTAAATACATAGATTAACATTTTACATTGGACAATTAATTACCTTCATTCCTAAAAATTTGAAGTTTTTATTATTCAGTTTCGATCTTACTAAAAAAGAGGATTTGGGTTTGTGCCATGTATGGATGTAGTATGATTAGAGGTCTTGTTCTACTTTTATGTGATTATTTGTGTTTTTGAAAATTTCTGTTAGTTTAATATATAGTAATTTTATTTTGAATTAGGCCGGGATGAACTTAAAGCCAAGGTTGAAAATCAAAAGAAGGAAATTGTTGATCTCCAACAAAAAGTATGCAGCATTTTAAAAAATCTTAATTTTTCATTATTTAGATTATTCTTTATCCCCTTATGTATTCAAAGAAATTTGCTTATGGAAAGTAAAATTTAATTTTAGCTCTCTTATGTAATATGACATTTAAGACTGCATGTAAACACAGATAATTCTGTCAAGTATTAATTTGGAAATTATATCTAATGTTGCTTTTATCAGTTGTATTTATTGTTGGCTCAAATACTGTTTGATATTTTTTTTGTGAATACTGTAGCTACCTGTTGCATCATAAAATAAGAAGTTTTAGTCTTTAATTATTTTAAAATAAGCCAGCTTTTAATCTGAATAATTGTGTTTTCGAGTCAAAATCTGAATGTTTTAAACAAAACTAAACATGGTGATGGGCATTTAAGTAATAACAATTATGCAGTCATTGTTAATATTAAAACAATCAATTTGAAAATGATGTTGTGTAGTAGTTGTTGAATATATACAAGGTGTCCATAATTAAACTTGAAATTTGCTAGCCGTCTGTAAGAAAACCTATACAGCGAAATTGTATGAAAATTAGGTAGTGGCAGAATGAAATGATGGGAGTTTTATCGAAGGAAAAAACAGTGAGTTTCAAAAACCACCTCTAGGTGGCATATCATAGCTTTGTTCAGAAAATATAAATAATGTACAAAAGTTTACAAAACACGCTCGATATGATGTCCACCATTGTCTGCTACCATCTGGAAGTGTAAAATCGCATGTTCGACTGTTGAAAGCAGCAGGAACTGGGGAATGTTACGCACATGGCGTTCTATGCTTTCTTTAAGGTCAGATAGAGATGTCATGGGATCACGGTAGACCATGGCCTTGAGGTATCACCACAGTCAAAAGTCGCGAGGATTCAAGTCAGGAGATCCAGGAGGCCAACTTGTAGGAAATTGCCGGCTGATGATTCTGTCGTCACCGAAATGGCAGCGGAGCACTTGTTTCACACAACAGGCGATGTGTGGAGGAGCACCATCCTACATAAACACTGTGGTTGCATCACATTGCCTTGCCTGAACAGCCGGAATAACAGATTGCTCTAATAATGATGCGTATTGTTGACTGGTGATGGTGCATGTCACAGGCCCTGCGCTCTTGGGAAAAAAATGGACCCACAATGAAGTGTTGCCGTAAAGCTGCACCAAACTGTTATATGCGAAGAGTGTAATGGAATTTGTAGGAATTGATGTAGGTTTGTAGCAGCAATTATGCATGTTAGCTGCACCTACCGTATGAAAGTGGGCCTCGTCGGTCCACAAAATGTTCCATGGCCATTCATCCTGGAGCTCAACTTGTGCAAGAAACTGTAACGCAAAAGTTTGTCGACTATCCAGACTAGCTGGTAAGAGCTCCTGTGCTAGTGACAGTGTATAGGGATAGTAATGTAAGATTTTTTGAAGAATCTTATGAACCATGGAAAGAGGTTGGGCAATAGATGCTGCCAATGGTTTGCGATCTGTCTTCCGTCATTACATCATCCACTACCACCTCTGCAACACACTTTCGTCCCCTTCCTGACTGAATCCCCAATGTTCCCGTTCCTTCAAATTTCCTGATCATGTTTGTTAGCCCTTGACTAGTGAGTGGACCTTTTCATAACCTCTTGAAAGACCGAAATTTCCACCAAGCTTCGGTAGCAGAGTCTCCGTTTTGGTAAAGCAATTTCATCAGTAAAGCACATTCCTGGAGAGGTCAATTGATCTTCCTTGCCTTAGAAACGAGTATAACTGCAGTTCGCTTCTTGCATCTTTATAGGGTTGCTGTGCGCGCACAGGATTACTATGGGTACGACATTTGCATATGGCAATAGTTTACATTGCACAGTGCCATTTAGTGGTGGTTTTTGAAACTCGTTGATTTTTATGGAGGGCCTCGATAAAATTCCCATCATTTCATTCTGCCATTACCCAATTTTCATGCAATTCTGCTGCATAGTTTTTGCACAGAGTGCTTACAAATTTCAAGTTGAATTATGGATACCCTGTATTTTGTAATAGCTTAGCATATTATTTCCATATTGGAGTATTCCTCTTTATCATGATATTCTTGTTGTAACATAAGGCTTGCCTATCTGTGTTTAGGGGAACATATACACTAAATCCAAATGAATAATTAACTGAATTTTAAGGCTGATTATCAAAAAGGAATTACACATATGAAACAGGATGAAAATATGTACAAGATGACAAGTATATACTGAAGAAAATTCCATCATCCCATCTCTGCACAGTGTCTTAACGCGCACATCTTCATCTTGCACTACCTTCATGTTCTCTTTTGGTTTTGTTCAGTGCCATGGTGTGCCATCTGTCTGTTGGGGAAGGTGTCATCATATATGTCCTCATCCATTCTTACAGCATGTGTCCTCACATGCTGGAAAAAGTGAATGTCATTGTCAGGGAATTTGAAAAATTTTTTAAAAAGTGAGAAAAAGAGAATTTTAGGTTGCCCTGAGGGAGGTCTTAGATTATTCAGTCAACCATCTTCAGTCTAATATTCTTTGAAGAAATCCGTCTGGATGCATCTTTGTAAATGTATCTTCTTAAACGTTGTCTAATTTTCTTATTAAATGCGTTTCATCTTTAGACTCCTCTTGATTCTTCTTAAAAATGGTTCATGTCTTTATCTGCACCTTTAAAACAGTAGTTGGCCAAATCGGGAGAAATTTGTCAAGTTGGAAAAAAGTCTAAATCAGGAATCGTCAAAATCGGTTTTGCAAAATCTGTTTAAAATTATTAGTGTTTTAATTTTCTTCCCGGATCTTCCAACTCTGCTTCTTTTTTCTCACCTTTAATTTTTTCTGCCCAATTTTTGCTTTCTGCATCCAATGTCTTGGTCGTCAGATTTTCCAGCAGCCTTTCAATTTTTTGCATTCTCCTTTTCTTTCAGAGTCTGCAGATTCTGCATTTTCAGTAGTTTCTTTTGCTTTTTGATTGCAGGGGGATGCTACTGAAGGTTTTTTTAGGAGTTAGCATTTGATTCATCATCTTTAGCAACTGACTCTTCTACGGAAAAGTGCTTTTCTTTCAGAATCTCCTTCTATGTTGGCATCTCTGTTCAATGGCTTCGAATCAGATTATGTTAATTTTCCTCTTGCAATGATTCATTGTTGACAGAACCTTTTTCATTCACAGAGAAATGAACATCACTCGGATTGTAGTCAAAATTCACTATCGGCGAATCATTGTCACTTGCTTTGACTGTAGATCACTGTTTGATCACATATGGGTCGAAAGGCATAGCTTCTTTAAATAATGAATGTAATAATCCTTCCTTTTTTCCAAATTTTTGATTAGCCAGTATATAAGCAATACAGTTTGCTCTACATTTTTCAATTTTCTCTTTCAACTTTGGAACATAAAATTTTTATTTGAAATGCTGTTCACTGCATTTAGTTTCAAAATGACCTTATTCATGTGCATCTTTAACTACTAGAATTTGCATAATTTCATGTGTTACGAGTACTTAGTTCCATCCACCATTTTGTGAGCAATAATCCTCATACAGCGTAGACTTCAAAGTTTCTTTTATAACTTCCATATTTTGGTATGTTTCTTGAGCTTATAATCATAAATTTTTCCCAGTCTTGAATTGTGTACATTCAGGGTTTCTATGCAGTGTCAACATGCTGCATACAGGTGCCAGATCTGTGTTCAATTGTATAATTGTAATCTTGTATTAATGCCAATATAGATATTTTAGTACAAATGTCTTTCTTGTGCATAGTTTGTTTGAACATTTTACAATCTCTCTCAATTTTAAATGGAATGCCCAGTATGTATACTTACCTTTTTGAGAGCTTCTACTGTTTAGCTTCTAATTTGTAGCTTGAATATTTACATTTGATATCTGTCGTCTTCGATATCTGCTTATATAATAAATTGGATGCATCTGGTTATCAGTTCTAGATTTCTGTAACAAGACCAGACTCTAACCATCAGCACTAGCATCACTGTGGCATTTGCATTTCTGCTTTCGGATTATGGAAACGCAAAACAAGTTTAGGTGACAAGATGCATTTCTATTTGTTGAAAGCATAACATTCTTTATCTTCAGATTTAAATTTTGAAACTTTCTTTGGTAAATCACAAAGTGATTTTACAATTAATAAATAATTAGGAATAAATTTTCTCAAATAACCTGTTAAACTTAAATAACATTGAACATCTTTTACTCAGTTAGGCTCTGGAAAGTTAATTACTGCTTTTGTTTTAGAAGGAATTAATTTCCCATCTTTAATTTTGTGACCTAGAAATTTGATTTCATATTTTTAGAAAATGTCGTCTCTTAATGTTTAGTTCTGATCCATATTGCTTTGCAGTCTATTAAACACCTTTCATTTTTTGGAATCCTCGAGTTTCATTTTTGTGAAGAATTATGATATCATCCATATAGATTACTACAGTGTTATCTTTTAAAAGGTCATGAAATACACTGTAAATATATCTCTGAAGAACAGACTGTTGGCAAAACCAAAAGAAATTTCAAAATTTCAATTTTTCGATTATGATTTATGAAATATGCATATTTTTTACATTTCTGATCTACTTTTCAACATGAAGAAACCCATTTCTTAAGTCTGAGGTAGTATATACTGTCGGCGATACTAATTTATTAGTAACGCCAGTTAATGGCAGCAGAAAGCGATTGTGAATTAATTTTTATTCAGTAGTCTATGTATAACCAATACAAACCATTTTTCTTATAGTTTAATACATCATCACTTGAGTAATCGGAGCACTTTGGTTTTATGATTCATTTATCTAATCTCTCAAAAATCTGTTTATCACTTCCATTCTGCTCTTCGGGGGAGAAACGTCTCGCTTTATAATAGACTGGAAGCTTGTCTGTCAACACCAGTCTCTTCTTCAGAGCAAATGATTGTTATTATTCGTATTATAATTCCATTACTAAACGCAGTAGTTCATCACCAAGTATTGCATTTTTAATATGGCTGAAGTCGATTTCCTCATCATTGTACAGGGTTTGCTAGGTTTAAAGGCCTCTGGAAACAATTTTTGGTCCTTAAAAGTACTTAATTTCAGTTAAAAAATCAGCAAAATGTTCTTAATTTTATTTATCTGACATATCTGTCTTATTAGACTGCCATTTTAAGTGCGAATTAATATATTGAGAAATGTTTATTGCTGATGCATTGGCAAATATGTATCTGATGGGTTAACATTTTAATTCTTTCCTACTTAATATAAATGGTGGATGCTTGTTTTATTCACTAGGCCCTGCCTCAATTGACACATAAAACATTTTGAAATATCATTTTTTGCGAATGAAGAGTTCATAAAATAATACATCAAAAAATTTTTTTTTCCTTTTTTACGAGGTACGAGGTTACGGGGTACGAGTTTTTATTATATGATGCTAAATCTGATGACTTATGAACATTCTACTGATTTAATGAGCAGGTGGTATGCAAAATTTTATTTGGAGATGTTAGTTTTTTTACAAACATTGATAAATATAATAAAATAATTATAATATATTAAAATCATATTTAAGAAATAACATTGAAATAAAACATTTTTATCTTCTGTTGCATTTTAGAGTGACATTATTTTCTGCTTTGGTGACTTATAGTGACTGATGGAACATTTTGATTCTTAAAAATAAAGATTTCCAGACACAGTTTCCAAAACACATAGGGAAAAAAATACTTCTGTAATTGTTAAAAAATTATCATTTGTCTTTCATATTTTTTTCATGGAGTTTACCCCCATGTCATTTTTTTGGAGTATGTAAATGTGTATCAGTTTTCTCTTGAAAATTCAGTTCCCAAACGTATCTTTTCTGAAGTTTTTATTTCAAAATTCTTCTGGGTTTTTGCTCTGACTGAGTTTGTAGGGTTAATTTTTCTTTTGGATTTTAGACCTTGCACCTTGGAAGATGTAAAGGCAAAATTTATAGATTATTATGTTGAAGGCAAGCTATATAGACCTACTATTTTCAGGAAAATGTGTGAAATGAAAAGTGTCTTTGTTGCATTAATACGTAAGGGACAAAATTTATAGGAAATTTATGATGAATTTATTACATTTTGGAGAATTTTTTGAAGAGCAGTGAAGACAAAATTATTTGAAAGCATGAAAATTGAAAACTGACATATTAAAATATTCAACCGATATGTCTCGATGCACCATATATACCTATGTGCTTGCTGTAAATTAAAAAAAATTTGCCATCCCTAAGTTTTGTTGCTCAGTGGTTCACTAAATTCTAAAAATTCTCCCACAACGGCTCTGGCACCAGCCCTGACCTCATATCATTTTATGCTTATTCTCAATACTCACATTGTTAAAGAAATAAAAGTGTCAGTTTCTTCTATACATTCTAAATACAATTAATTCCATGGAATAACAGAAATCTGTAATTAAATTTCAAAATTCTAAAGTCGAGGAAACTCATCAAAGAAGAAATTATTTTTAAGCAGAGAGAAAATTAGTCTTCAAAGGTACATTGTTGAAACATTAGCAAATTAGGAGATGAAGCGGAAACTAGGGGAAACCTTGATTTGTTTATTGAAACAAACAAACTTCTAAAAGATGCTAATGAGAAGAATGTTGGTGTAAATTAGTCAAAATATCTGCAAATTTTCAAATTAAAAAAAATTATAAGTATTTTGTTACACTAATATCACTTTAAAATAAATATCGTAAATTTTAACTGCAGCAAAAAGGTTGTTAGTGCTTTTTTAATGGATTTTCTTTAGAAATAAGAGAAAAATGTTATTTTAACCATGTAAATCCATTATGACAAAGGGTATCTACCCATTTAATTTAATTAATTGTAACTAGCCGCTTACCCTTAGAAGTAATATCTAGATGTTAAGATGAGTTATCACCTTCTCTTAATCCTTATTGTGGATATACCACTTGACATAAAATTTGCATAAACCTCTGAAACGAGTGTTTATGTTATGAAATGAGACATAAAGGAAAGAACCATTATAAAGATAACCTAATAAAATTTAAATAAAAAAATCTTTTTTAAAGTATGTGGGACTATTATAAATATAAAATATAAATGTTTCTAGAAATGTTATTAACTTTATACTAATTGAAAAAAAATTATGAAGTTAATTTTATTCTTGAATTTGTTTTATAATTAAGGTAAATATTAGATTATGTTTAATAATGCATCCTTCTTACAGATTTATTTTATTCTTATAAATTACAAAAGTGGTGTTATAGGTGTGAAGTTTGGATATTGATAATTAATTGCCTTTAGTTTATTCAGTTGCTATTTTCTTGATAGTTCCCTAATTTTTTTCATTGATAGTGCATAAGAGTACTTAGTTTCCATGTGTAGAAATTTGTATGAACCCTGTTATAAATATCAAGAATGCACATCAAACAGTTGTCTGGCTGCACTTCTTTGACTCCCTTTTCATTTACAGTTTATTATCCTTCCTTTATAGTTCCAGTGATAGTTCCTAAAAACTTTTCATTTTCTGTCATAACATGAATATTTGATTTAAATGAAGAGCCATAAATTTGGAATTCACCTTCAAATCTCCCTATAGGTTTGATTTTCCCATTGCCAAACTGTGCTAATTAAAGATTTGCTGGATTATCTTCTGTTGCAAACTAACTAAATTAATAGTTTAGTGCATTTTCTTTCAGATAAGTTTGAGTAATTGGAGTCACAGTTTTGGCATCTTGGTTAATTTAGATGTTTAGTTTTGGGCTTTGTGCCCAATAACGTACATTTAAAGCACTTAAATCCTTTACGTTTATTGTTATATGAGCTTTTATATGTTCTGCCATAATTATAACATCTTGTTGGCGCCTAGACAGTGTAGCGATTAGGAAAGAAAAAAAAAAAAAAAAGAAAGAAAGAACAAAAACCACGGACTGCTATACAATCAGGGATGGCTTGCACCTATGAAATGTTAAAAACTCTGATTGCAATGTGACATGCCAAACGTGACTAGTAAAGTTTTGGTAAAGGTTTTATAATCATTTATCCTATAGCAAGTGTTGAAAATAACCACCCTCTTGGTGTAGGCATAATCGAACTTGCCTCTTCACATTGACTGCAACACTCTACAATATGTTGGCAATGATGCTTGTAGTTTCCCAGAAATGTTGGCATTTAATATGAATTAAATCTGTCTGCAGTTTATCGCGATAGACACAACCTTTCAGAAAACCCCATAAGAAGAAATCTGGGGACTGCGGAGGCCACAGACCTTTGGAAATAATGTGGTCCCCAAAGAAACACCTGAGCAAATCCATACTTTGTTTTAACATGTGGCACCACCATGCTGGTAAAAACTCTCTGTCAGTTGCAAGTCATCAAGCTGCTCTACAAATTTATTAAAAATGAGCATGTAGTGCTCGCTGTTCTCTAATCCCTCGAAAAATATTGGTCCCACTATGTGAGTGGAGGGCAAAGTGCACCAGACTCGCACTTTTTCTGAAAGGAGTAGCATCTCCATTATCACATGTGGGTTTCCAGTCAACTGGATGTCTATATTCTGAGAATTGACTCGTCCGGACAAGTGAAACACCAAGCTTTGTCTGTGAACTATGTCAGCTTCAGAATGTTGGAGATACAGTTGATGAACAAGAACCACTCACATTAGTCTGTTGTATAGAATTTCACGGAATGTTGCAGCTTTCCTTATTTCTTATTTCTTCGGTGTTTCACATCAAAAAGCAGTACGGACCACTAAATTTTCATCTTTCCTGAATCTTTTGCCACAAATCACATTAAAATTGAATACTTTTTACAAAACTACAGCCCAATGAAATAGGTCAGTTCTAAAAGAATCAACCTGTACTTAGTATTTGTGGCTTGAGTAATAATGCATATATCCTTGATAAGTGTGAATATTGCTGCCTTGTTTTTAATACATATTTCTGAATGGCGGTAACAAGAAATACTCACATTTTGAAAAAATAATTTTGAATGACTTAATTCTCAGTCATGAAACATCAAAGAAACAAAATTTAATTATATGCATAAAATTTATATATTTTTCGTTCTAAATAGCACAATTCTCTGATTGTTGCAAGGAAATATGATAACGTATTTTAATAGTATTATGTTAAACATAAATGTAGTTCATAAAATGGGATAGTTAACTTGCAAATGAAGCACAAAATTTCCCATTGTCATCGAGTGTACTGTTGAATGCTACTACTAAAACGTAATACCTCAAAATGCACTAAGATTATGGATTACAGTTTAAAACATAATGCAGTTTAATGTTTTATCCAGAAATATTTTAGATAATATATGCATAATTATCTTTAATTAATAATTCTATTCATTTAATTCTCAAGAGGAATGATAATTCAAGACGGGAAGAAAAGAGAACTTGTGGAAAATTTCTTTGCAATTCACGTGGAATTATTCAAGACTTTCTGTGAACGATAAATATTTTCTTATTGTACACTGATTTCATGATGTAAAAGTCTATGCCATGGTATTTCAATAAAGGTTTCCCGTTAAATTTTGTTTAGGTTTAACATAAAATAGACCTGTAGCATAATAAAGCAAAAAGAAATTTCACAATTAGTACGTTTTGTAGACAATTTATACATAAATTCCATAGTTGCTTAAATGTGTTCAGGAGGAAAATGAAGAGTGAAAATGTATTAGCAAGACTTTTTGCATATTTGAGGCTTTAAACCTAACATAGAAAAATGTGATTTACCTTTTGTTAAAAGAAAGAGAAAAAAAATGATAATATTGTGCAGAACTTCAAAAAATCAAAAGCACCAAAAAAATATAATGTAAATGTATTGTAAAAAATATTAAGTGTAATTTTGTGGGATACATGAGTCATATTATTTCATTATACAAACAGGGATAAATATTTCTAAAAATTGTTAAGGTTCTTTTTAGAATATTCTTAGTATTTAAGTAAAAAAAATTTTTTTTTTAAACACAAATGTTTTAAAAATCTAATTTGCTTCATCCATGTTTCCTTCATCAGTTAAATAATGTTATAACCTTGAAAACACTTGAATTTGTTTGTAGGCTAGAATATATCATTAACTATAGCATTTCATTTTAAATTTTCAAATCACAATGTGGTAAAATCACAAATATATGGAAGTATTGAATACTTCATTACTTGCTTAAAGAACATGAAGGTTGACATGCTTAAAAAGGGAAGCTGACATTTATTACAAATTATCTCCATATTTGGTTCCTGTTGAAGCTTCCAGTTTTAATGGCACAATTACTTATTAATTATTTTGCTTGTATCACTTTGTGGTAATTTTATGTAAATGTGTTTATTTGCATTTTTGTAGTGTTGTGTATGTTTTTATTATTTTTATGTATTTTTGTTATAAAGAAATGTTTGTATTTATTTATTGCCTTATATTGTAATTTTGTATCTGAAAAATTTTGGTTCTTATTTTCAGATGCGTAAGTTGATCCCCCCCCCGGTATTTTTAGTTCTATGCAAGAACTGTTGGAATTATATAAATAGCTCAAATAGAGCTGAAGTATAGAGTATTAAGACTAATGCCATTTGCCATATTCAGTACTTACTCATCAAGATAAAGATGTTAAGAAACCTCACAAACTAATTATATTGAGAGTTAGTGTAGATTGTAGACTGGATTTCTGTTCTCAGAAGATTAATCCTTTGCTTGCTGAGCAAATTTGCAGTTCCTTTCATGTTTTCAACACTCAAGCTGTGAATTTTTAACCCTCAGTTATCCTGTATTCTTGATGTGAAATATGGGACAATAGTGCATGTATTAAGTAGAGTAAGAAGGATATACTCTGCTTTTAAATTGTTTATCTTCATCCGTAAAAAGCATTGTGGTTTTGAGGAATAATAGAGGCCAGTTTTTTTTTTTTTAAAACTCACTTGTTTATTCAGGAGATCTACACAGTCCAGTCACATTAATGTGACCACCACGTACTTTCCATGTCAGAGTTAAATAACCAATCACAGAAGGCAGGTGGCAGCACAGTGCAGTTGAGCGTATATAAAGGGTGTGTCAGGGCTTCGGAAAACATTTCAGTCGTTGGCGTAATGCAGAAACGAAGCGATTTATCCGACTTCCAAAAGGGCATGATCATTGGCTTTCGGGCCAAGGGTGGAAGCATTTCCGAAACGGCTGAGTTTGTGAACTGTTCGCGTGCCGCCGTGGTAAAAGTGTACCGTGCATGGCAAAATGGGACTGTCCAAAATCAGCGACGTGGCAAATGTGGTGCACCACGGGCCATAGATGACAGAGGCGAACGACGGTTGCGGAGATGCGTTCGGGCAGATAGACGGGCTACCGTTGAGCAACTGACCACCAAAATGAACCAAGGGGCTACCAAAAGTGTCTCCCAAAGTACTATTCAGCGAACATTGCTGCGTCTGGGCCTCCGAAGCAGACGCCTGGTTCGTGCACCCATGCTGACTGCTGTTCATCGACGGCGAACGCTAGAATTTGCACGCCAGTACAGCAGCTGGACGTCCACTGAGTGGCGACAGGTTGCGTTTTCGGATGAATCGCGTTTTATGCTCCATCGGATAGATGGACGTTGGCATATAAGGCCTGAAACCTCTGAAAGGAACCACCCTGCAACCATTGCCGGAATGGTCCAAGCTGGAGGCGGGAGCATTATGGTCTGGGGAATGTTTTCCTGGCATTCTCTAGGTTCACTGATCATTGTGGAAGGCACAATGGATCAATACAAGTACGCATCTGTCCTTGCGGACCATGTTCACCCCTACATGCGCATTGTTTTTCCTCAGGATGATGGCATCTTCCAGCAGGACAATGCGAGGTGCCATACAGCTGCCAGTGTACGTGCGTGGTTCGAAGAGCACCAGGATGAGTTTACCGTCCTCCCCTGGCCAGCAAACTCACCTGACTTAAACCCAATCGAGCATCTGTGGGACCATCTCGATCGAGTTGTTCGCGCCATGGATCCTCAACCGCGTAATCTAGCGCAGCTGGCCACGGCATTAGAGTCGGCATGGCTCAACATCCCAGAGAACACCTTCAGGGACCTATGTGACTCTCTTCCTGCACGTCTCGCAGCAGTCCGCTCTGCGAAAGGTGGTTATTCTGGCTTTTGACAGATGGTCACATTAATGTGACTGGACTGTGTATATGAACTGTTTACTTGCAGCAGTACCTGTATGCACACAGGTCCATTATAAAAGCAAGTGCTTTTTTCTCAATAAAGTACCATAAAGAATGCAGGGCTATTCTTATCAATATGATTTATTTTTTTAACCTTGATATTGCTTCATCTAGTACTAAGTTTACATGTTTAAATCTAGATCTGCGTTTGTCTTTCAGTATTAGAAAGTTTATATGAATTGAATATCTACACTGTGCCAAAAAAAGAAAAGAAAAAAGAAAAAAAAGAGGGGGACAGTTCTACAGGGCCAATTGATGAAATTCAATTTGCATTTTTCATGTCTTGAAAGCGAGACTTAGGATATGTATTAAATTATTATAGCATTGTTCTAATATAGGTATTTTGACACAAAATCAGACCTTTTTGTGAAATGACATGCCAAGTTTTTTCCGTATTTCGAATGTACGACTCAAATTATGCCAAACTGCCAAATTCTGTAAAAATTGCAGGAGTGGTTTTCACAAAATTAGATCTAAAATTTTAGCTCCTCGTTGTTAATTGCATTTGGTTTATATTTATTAATCTCTTTTTTTTTATTAAACTTATTTGGTTCTTTCTTTCGTCTTTCGAAATTTATGTTCATTCCAAATAAAATTGGCCCATTTATTATGATTTATTATTAAAATTTGTATTTTAAAATAATTTTTAATATTTTTCGAAAATTTTTTTTAATTATAATCTATAGAATTTTTACCATCATGTTAAAGTAGATGTATTTCTAAACATACCTGCAAAAATATTTGGATTTTTTATTCAAAATTTCCAAACATATACCTGAATGTATACATTGGTGCGTTTTGAAATTTGTTGAAAATGATAATGTCATCAAATGTGGTTTAGGCACATTGTTAAAATTACTTGAATGTAGGAATGATGTGACTTTTTCCACTTGTGCAGAATGTAAAAAGGTAAAGGAAAAAAGGTTGCCGTATATTAAGAAGTTCGCCAAGTGAATTATTCTTGGCACAAAAACTGAAAAAAAAAAGTGCCAAGATAAATTTTTGAATTTCTCTAAATTTTGCATCAAATTTGACAAAATTTAATATTTAGGCATAATTTGAGTCATAGAATCAAAATATGGAAAAAAATTGGCATACCATTTCAAAAAAAGTCCTGTAATAGAATAGTGCTATATATAAATGCAATATGTATCCTAATTCGTGCTTTCGAGACATAAAAAACACAGTTTGAATTTCATCAATCGACCCAGTAGAACAGGAGGTATAAAACTGTAGCCCTCTTTTTTTTCGCAGTGTACATTAAATGTAAATTAAAAGTAATAAAACTTTTTGAAGCAGTGTCTTAGAAATTGTGAAGTGTAAATTTTGGAGCATTCTGCAATAGTTTGAAATATGATAAGAGTAATTATTTTTTTTAAATTTAGAATGAAGAACTTCAAAGGCTTGCTGAAGAATCCCAATCTATGAAAGATGAACTTGATGTTCTTAGGCATACATCTGATAAAATTGTAAGTTTTTTAGTTTCTGTGAACACTTGATTTATTATAGTTGTTACGTATTTTAAAATATTGTGATTTTTATATCAGTATATTTGAATTAAATGAAGTATTCTGAAATATGAATGAGATGAGTTTACCTTCTGTGAAATATTTTAAGTTTCGTCTGTGATTTATATGTGTCAGTTAAACCATGCCATTTTAGAAGATAATTTTCAAGGAGATTGTCAGAATTTTTAGTTTAATTTAATGCGCCTAACCTGTTTTCATATGGTTTCGATTAAGTTGCTCAAGCTGTACAACTTAACTATGTCATTATAATTCCCTCAGTAAAAATGGACTTTTGTGTAATTTTCTATTGTTTTATTTCTTTGGGTGCTAGTCATTCATTTTTAATAATCTGTTTGGTGTTTTCTTAAAATTACATTAATACATATTATGTTTTTCGTTCTTGATATAACAAATACGGTATATGTTGCAATTTTTTTGGTCAAAATTTTTGAATGGTTATTTATTATAATAGTTTTAGTCTGTATGTTTATGGAGTTTTATCTCAAATTATTAGAAAAGTTGTTGTGCAAAGTTTTATCTCAAATTATTAGAAAAGTTGTTGTGCAAAGATTATCATTTTAAGTTGTATATTCCATTATTATTTTAATTAATTATTTTTTTAGCTATTATGTTGGCTTTATGGCTATATCTGTTGTCAGTTTAATTGCTGAATGTTTGTTTATAGAATATTATTTTCAAAACATTCTAAAAAATCTTCTATTTTTATTAGTTTGTATTATGTTGCTTAAAAAGCCAAATCTCACAAAACTGCTGCATTATTTTTAATTGCAATTTTCTTAATATTATTCATAAATGTACACTTAATTATGTTAATCTTAAATATATGCTTGGGTGTATGTACAGATATTGTTTGCAAGCTTATAGTTAATTTTTGTTTTTCAGAATGTGTATGAAGCAACCATTGAGTCTTACAAGAAGAAATTAGGTTTGTGTGCAATTACTGTACATTTATTTCTATCCTCCTAATTTTACATACTTTCAGTTTATAAAAGTAAAATGCAAATTTGCTGCCCACACATTTGAGTTTTCATGTAGTAGCTATAAGGATAGCTACTTTGATTTTCTTTTGTGTCATACTTCTTTGAGTTTTAGCTAAATTTGATTTTTATGTAAATGTGTCAGATTTAGTAGCTTTTCGTTTAGCAGCCACTGAGAAAGTGTTTCTTCATACTACTGGATAGTGAGCCATCATCAAAAGAATGTGTAGTTAAAGCTTTTTGTGTCGGTCAAATATAAGTAAATTGATTATGCAGTGAAGAATAATTTTATAAGTCTTTCAAGGCGTAATTAAAAAAAAGACATGCAATTGGAATTTTAGTTCAGGATGTGATACGCACATTATAGCTGTATAATTTTAATGCTATTGTTGTTGTATAAAATTAATATTATGATCATGTTTTTTATTTGTTTCTTATGTATACTATTTTAAGAAATGTTTAACTGTTTCATTTTTTAAATTGCAAAAATTCCATTGGTAATCTTTAAAGATGATAATGACCATTCTATTACTTCAGTTGTTCATCTTGAGTACATAATACTCTTTATGGAGTATTTTAACATACATGCAGAATTAAATTATTATTGCAAGAAAAAAAAAAGCTTTTATGTTATTTAAAATGCTATTTGATTTTGAGTCCTAAACAAAGGACTATGAATTGAATTAAATTTTTAAAAAGTACTTCAATTAATACTATGACAAACAAGTTTCTGATTGTCTCAGTGCAATGAAAAGGAGATAGGATTATTTATAAGGAAGGACTTAGGATTATTTATAAGGAAGGACTTTCTTTTTATCCCTGCTACTTGAATGTTAATTCACAAATCTAGTTTGTTTTTTGACTATGTGCAGTTTTGACATCATTAAGCAGGCATCATAGCTTATGTGTGTTCTTCAAAAGTAATGTCTATTCCCAAGTGATTCCAAGATCATCCCTTTCTCTGTGAATTATTTTATCTCATTTTGAATTTGAAAGATCTTTATTGATAAAGCAACTTTTAATTGTATCTGATCTCAACTTGAATCTGAGCCAAATAAATCTTATTCATAGCCATAAGTGCATCATTTAGATATTTCCTGCAGTAATGCTCTAAAAGAAATTTTGTATTAATTACTCTCTACAAAACATTTATAAGTTCTTAATATGTCCATTTGAAAATATTACACTTGGACAGAACCTGAATGTGAAGAAGTTGCATTTTTCAAAAATTTTAAGTGTTTGCAGATAAGTGATAATGCATACATGAATAGGAAAATTTTAGTTTTGCTGTCTTATTGTTTTGTCACTTTCTTGAGGCAGTCTGTAGGAATGTCTATGGGAATAATGATACTGCACATGACAAGGTTTTAATAATTTTGAAACGTATAGATTTCTGAATTTGCTTTAATTAGAGATATTTTTTTTCACTTGCATCAGCATTTGCACAGAGCTTTGCTGTCTTTGCTATCTTGACTTCATTACGCTGAGCCCTTCAAAGGCTGGTTCTTGCAAATATGAGATGAAAGAAATCTTTTTCATTGATGTTAAAAATGCCTTTCAGATAACTATCCAGTTTGTGAGTTACATTTAAAAAAAATTTTAAACTTCACTTTAGCAGATTTCTTTAGGCCACCTTTAGAAACTTTGCTAATGATATGAGATTTTGTGGTGAAATTTAAATTTATGCGTGTCCTATGTGAGAAACAAATGTGCTTCACATTGCAAGGTTTTTCTCTTCCCCCCCTTGCATCTGAAATGCAAATTAATTTCATTATTTAATTTTATTTATTCCCCTCTGGAATTAGCATATTGTCCACCTGTGGTCAAGTGCATAAAATTGCGGAAAACTGTTAGTTTAAATCCCGACAAACTGCACAGGAGTTTTCATGGTTTTCTTGATATGTAATGTGAATATGAGCTAGTTTCCTCTAGAAAATTCTCCGTGAAGTCATCCCTGCCCTTAAGCCGGTATTCATCGTTATTTCACTTAACCGTTAGCAAAGGTGTATCAATTGGAATATTTGATCTTCAACATTGAGTGCAAATTCAACAAGTCCTCAGCCTCAGGAAATGTTTTATCTTTGGTGTATAGCTTCTTTGATTTTCGATAAGCTGGAGTTCTTTTTGTTTTCAGCATTCATGCTGGAACGAGCCATTTCTTTAATAATTCTATATTTGTCAGTGTCGTGTTTTAGGGAAATTCTTTAAAAATTTCAGTTTTAAAAGAATCGGTCTTTAAAGTTTCCATCTTTTATATGTGCTTTTCAGTGCTTATTGTTTTCTAGTCACTTTAGTTGGAAATTAGATTTAACCTCTTCGCTTCTGGCACTGGTAGAATGAAGATTGCCTCTGATCCTGAAGTTCTGGCTGCCACTGTCTTCCCAAGCGTATTTTGCAGTTAAACCTAAAATGCAGAAATAATTTCTCTAAAATTTGCTTTGTATCAAAGTATTTGGATTCATGCATATATTATTTATTTTGTAATATATATGATGAGAAGGTCCTAACATTTACATTAAAAATAAAAGTCCTGTATTAGTAGTAATGATTATATTTGCGTATTTAAATTATTTTTATGTAAAAGAAATAGAAAATGTAAGAATTAAAATTTCAGTGCCTATTGCATGTTTATGTACAAATATTTGAGCCACTTGAACTGTGAGAATGTTTTGTAAATTCTGAATGTGTGTCAGAAGCATTGTACATTTTACATTCATAAAATGAAATAGAGTACTTTCTGATTATTTGCACCTTCTCTGAGAAGTCATGAACTTGTTGCTGACTTTAGAAAGAAATATTTGCATTTCAGTAGCATATCCAATGCCATCTTTTTTGTAAGCTTTCATTAACTCACTCACTTGTATTTGTGGCTATGTTAAATGCTTGTTGCAAATTTTCATCCTATTTTCTGATAAGCTGTCCAGCTGAAATTTTGCACACACACACTTTTTGTGGTTGCCAATAAATATGATGTGGTGAAGTGATTTTTTTCCCATTCAAATTCAGTGTACATGTAATTTTCAAATGATTTTTTGCAGATATCTGCATTTAACCAACTAAAAATTTCAGAATTTTACGGTTTGGAGCATCACTTAAAGCAAAAAAATCTTTTCAATGAGATTTATATGAAATTTTAATGTAATTTCTGACTACTCAATGAAATTTATATGAAATTTTTAATGTAATTTCTGATTACTCAGCAATTTTTCAAAGATATTGTTTTTGATTGATATCCGTTCTTCCAGAATTTTAACAACTAAAAATGTATCAATAAGAAAGGTTTAAAACTTTTCACAGATTGTAAAACAAACTCTTCCCCATTTTCTAAAGTGAAAATAATTGAAAGTTGCTGATATCTGTACTTCCATATGTACTTCTCTAATATTAAATTTGTTTATGTATTTAACTCCCTGTGCTTGTGAGAAATAATCACCTGTAAAGAAATTAAGCATGTTATAGATCAAGGATGTCAAACTCGCGGGCTGCATGCGGCCCACAACAAATATTTTTGCGGCCCAGCCAATATATCGGCAAATAATAATATATAATAATAAAATAACATATCGACGAAGAAAAAAATGAAATGTTTACTGCTAAGTAATTAACGATAATTTATTCAGTGTTGTTAGATTATTCATAGCGAGCTGACACACACACACACTACTTAAATTACAAATGCGTGTGAGTAGCTTGCGTTCAGCTACCTTCGGCTTTTGGGAGACACGTGCACTCAGAACTTGTACGCATAGCCGAATGTGGCCGAACTCATGGTCTCAGTTTTCCAATCATAGTTTTGTACGATATATTGGTGCATGCATGTGCATGCACTTTGCTTTATTATTAATTATTACTTAATTCATATTGTTACAGATTTCATAGTTATTTATTTAGTTAGTTTTTTTTTATTTAGAATTGTAATTAGATTTGCTTCATGTTGCCTTAGCAACGCAGACGTTTTTTGAAAAGTCAGCTACGTTGGAAGGTTAAAAATAGAACAGCGCGTGCATTTAATACCTAATAAATAAATATCTCGTAATTGCTGTTGCCATCCACAAAAATCCAGATATTTATAGATGTTTCCAGTATATTCGAGAAATTAATTATAAAGCTTATAAAAGCCGAGAACAAACAACTCATCTCAGTAGTAGCTGTAGTTCTAGCTAACTGTTTGTTTACTTAATGCTGTGATTGATTTGTAGCGATTTCGCTGTGAGATAGAATTAGTTTCTCTGTTTTGAATTGATTTTTGCTAAACGTTTGACATTTTGTGATATTGTTAGAATATTTTTGAAGAAATGTCTTTCCAATTTTGAATAGATAGTATTGTATTTTGAAAAGGGGTTTATAAATCTCATCTCTTAGCCATCTACTGGTCTCAAAATTGTGTTATTGTACTTTCATTTATTCCATAATAACACCTGAATTCTGACTTTCTCTAGCCATTTCCATCTCTCGGTTATTTAAATTATTCTGCTGTAAAATAATTTTTTTAAGAGAGATATTTTCACTTTAATTTTTTCTATTATTGTATAATGAGTAAAACTACACTATAATTTTAAAAGTGTAAAGCATTTGATTAAAGGAATGGGAAAAATAACCTAAACTTGTCTTTCCTGTTCAGATGTAATTGTTTTTTGATTGATGTGGTGGCAAATGCACTTCTATCTCTTCTTAAAGTTATAATTAACTCCAGTAAAACATATGCTGTCTAGGATTACTTTGCTAATTGGAATTTACATTGTGTTATATAAAAACAGGTTGCATTTAATAAATAATCTTAAATTAGAAAGCATGCTAAGTGAAATTGTGTGAGAGGTGACTTTGTTTGCAAATTTGTAACAGTTTAAAAAATGACCACTAAATTTTAAAATTAATTTACAATAGTGCAAATATTTTAAAATTATTCCTTAGAAGTTTGCATGGTTTTTGCATATTTAGTACAAATGATAGCTAATTTCCCATAGAATGTCCTCTAAAAACTTTTCCTCTTAGGTAAAATAGGTTTGGCTTCCTTTTCAATAGCCAGCTAAACCAAAACTATGCAGCAAGTGAAGGAAATATTATCAATAATAGTCATTTTATATTTTCACTGATTACACAGTTCCTTATTATTTCACCATTAAGTTGTGTATACATCAAAGTATTTTAATGCAGGATTTTTTAAAATTTTTTATTTTAATTTTTTTACAGAGGATATGAGTGACTTAAAACGACAGTTAAAGGTTCTTGAGGGAAAGAATACCCATTACATGCAACAGTGTATGGAGTTAGAAGAAGTATGAAAGAGCTTTGAGTTATAATTAATATTCATTACAAGCTCTAATTATTTTGAAAATTTTTAATTTTGTATTAAAAAGCATGTTTTTCATACTGCTGTTTCATGGAAGTTAAAAAGTGTTGGCATTTCTGTTTCCTAAATCGAAGATTAATATAGTCATTATTAGTGATTAAATTGCTATAATGTTTGATGAGTATGGTATTAAGACCTTAAAACTGTTTTAGCTATGCAGTCATCATCGTCATTTTACGTTTTAATGTTTAACTAGTTCGCAAGGCAACCACTGTGTAATGCAAAAAGATAATTACAAATTAAAAATTTTACATTATGGAATAAAAATGGATAATGATATAGGACTTGCTATTATGAAATGAAACTGTGCAGGGATTCTTGTAGTTGATTTTATAATTCTTTTAATATAACATTATCTCACATAGCAGTTTTCTACAGAGAAAAATAACACCAGATAGTTTGTCTTTCTTGCTTTGCCTTATGTAACTGAATAAATTCTGTTAGTTTTAACATTTTCAACATACACAACCTCAAGACAGTTGTGTTTTATCTTTTTACATATGTTACAATTAGGATGTTTTAACAAAAAGCATTTGCATTTAAGTTTGAATACAATATGTGTGCGTATCCAAATGATCAGAAGCTTGTTGTTGCGTGTTCCTTTATTTAATGACCAAGATAATTTACTGTGCATTTATTTACAATTTATTTACAAGCTGTATGCCACCTGGCATGTTTACAAGCGTTATGCCCACTGGCATGTAAATTCATACATCATACTAGTTTTCTGCAACCTGGCAGATATGATGTAATTATATCGATTAACGGTAATACGCCTGAAACATTGGTGTGTCCGTTCCCTTTACATTCTATAATGCAACTAACTCTTTTTGCGGTGCGCCCTCTAGTACAAATCACCACAATCACCGATGAGGCCAAAACAATACGTATTAGTCAGGAATTACGAGTTGTAATGAATAAGCAGTGACGAGAACATTCATATCAGAAGTATGTACAGTTAAATCAGTTTTTGAAAGTTAAAACGGTATCTAAATTACAATTAGTTCATTTAATTTCAATAATATACAATGTGTAATTCCATCTAATTGGATGATGTTATTAATATTAATGTAAGTGATACTTATATCTCTGTATTTTGTTAGTAGAGACTTGTCAGATTACGCTTACAGTCTTATGAAATGAAGAAACTGTAGTGAACTGTAATGCAAATGAATGTGTTAAAAGAAAGGATGTTGAAACTCAGAAAATTTTGCAAGAAGTATTAGAAAATCAGTGTGAAATAGTTTGAGTAGTACTAGAAATTGTGCTTCGAAAATAATATCATTTTGTTATCTCGTCAGTATGCTTCACTGAATTCCTTCCAATGTTTGTGTTACATTTTACTTATGTGTATTAAGAGGAATAATTACACTTTTCTCATCTTGTTACTGTGTTCAATTAATTTCAATTACACATGTATTTCTTCATAAGCTTTTCTCCTTATCAGAACATTTGAATTAAATACATTAAGTTTTTGCTAACTAATACCCACAGATGTATGCTATCAGTTGCCAATGACTAACACAACTAGAAAGTTCATCATTTATTGCTAATTGATATGGTGCATAATGTGTTAATAGTTATTTTCACTGTATGATAGGAATTTTATTACAGTATAAATATTGTTTTCTAAAAGCATGGCAAATGGTGTATGTCATATGAAAGCTTTCTATATGTATTGTCTGTTTTTTGTTCTGTGTTCCTAATTATCTTTTAGAATAGTGTAGTATGCAAAGCAATTGGCATAAATGGTTATTTTACCTCTCTTAAATATGTGCATTTAAAATCATGCACTGAAAATTTTGTACTTAAAATTTCTTAGGCAATGAAAACTAATTCATCAGTTCAAATTTTAATGAGGTAAGAAGCTAAGGCAAAGAAAAAGTTTATAAAATCAAAAGGGAAAGAAACAGTGTATGAAATCAAAAGAGTTGAAGCTGAGGACTATAAATCGTAAAAGAAATTAATTTTTGGTGTATTAACACACTATCTGAATATCTTGTTTCAGATAAATGTTAAGTCAATACATTTTCAAAATTGACCGCTAAAAATGAAAATTGTGTGAATTTGAATAATGGTATCTGTTAGAAGATTCAAAATTTTGAACTGTATTTTTTAGTCAAGATATTGTAGCTCAGCTTTTATTTATACAAAAAAATAATCATTTATCTCCACGTGTATATAAGACTATTTTCTTGGTTTTTATGCTGTCCTTTTTTCCCAGCTGTTGACCACATAAGTAATTTTTATACTTTTTCACATTGGCATGGTGTTATAATTTTAAATGCTTAATTTTTTTAAAAATGAAATATTTTTTATGTGTTAGTAAATATTGATCAATATTTTATTGAATCAGTGTAACAGCAAAAATAAAAATGTCTTACTTCTCATTCTGCTCATGAGAGCGAAATATTTTATTAGAAAATGAGAAAACAGATTGTTTAGTTTTTAGTGCCTAATGATAAATCAATGCAGACTTAATTAAGACTTTGTCTTAGAAAATTCTGCACAAAGGCTCTCCCCCTTAGGCATGTAGCCTTGTGTGTTTTGCCATATACAACCAGCCAACTATTTATTAATTTTTGTTTTAGACATGGATATTGCTCATTCCCTTGATCTTAGAAATGAGTGATGAAATTTCTGGGTAGTAAACTATTTACTACATTACAGTATTATTTGCCTTTCCTTCCATGAAATGTTTTGCCTATGCTGTTTTGACATTTTTGTTGAATGTATATTCCTGTCAGTTGATGTGTAATATTCTAGAATCTAGAGATTTTGCTTTGAGAAGTTAAGAGACTTATTATTCTTGCTTGTTTTATATGAAATATTTGTCTTCTATTTTTCTGTTAGTGGTTGCTGTTAAGTTTTAAGACTTGATTTCTGTTTGGTGTATGTTTCTTTTCCCCTTATAATTTTAATTTTGAAAGTTTTGCTGGTTTATTTTTAAAATCAAATTATATGAATAACTAATATCTCCATTGACTGTTTTTGCAGATACATTTTTTCATTAAAAGACGCAGTTTGTGAACTAGAAAATTTTAAAATTACATTTTTATAGTTTTTTTTACATAAGCTTGTAAGGTTATATTATGTTAATTAACCAATTATTACAATTTAAACCTTTACTGCAGCTCCTTTCCGTAGTCCTCACAAAAATGCAAATTAGTTTTTTTGTGTATTATTTGCTCTTGAATGTTTAGAGCTTCTGGTAGCCACATCTTCCTGCTACTATCTCCAGCTTTGCAAAGTTGTAGTCCTGCTGTAGCATCTTGCTAGCTGATGTTTTAAAATATGCATCAGCTATCCTAGTCAGCCTAAATAGTCTATTTTATGTGTAGTCTCAGAATGCGTTCCTTAAATTTGAAATTTATCTTTATTTTATGTTAGTTTAAATACTCACAAGTCATGGCAGTTTGTCTCTTGCACAGGCCTTTCTGTTGATTTAAGAGTTAAATAAAAAAAAATTATTTTAACCTTCTCATGACTGTTATTTGTTTTAGACTAAGCAATAACTTGCTGTCAGTTTAGAGGGCTGCCAGACTTCGACACCAGCTTCTACACACAGTAGAAACATAGACGATCATTTGAGTAGCATGTTTTAGGTACAGCATAATCTAAATTACGGCAAAACCTTGGTTCACGAATTTCTCATCTAAAGGTCGTAAACCAAAATTGTTCTCCCTATATGAAATTTGGAATTAAATATATTATCAGTTTTTTGGCAACAAATGATTACTTATTTAACCTGTACAAAAGTATGAGGGGCATTCAAATGAAAGTAATTTGACATGTCTAGATGTCTAGCGACAGGAATGAGACAGATACATAGATAGGAACAGCAAAATTTAATGACTAAAATGCATACAATATTTGTCAAAAAAAATCACCCATTGCATTAAGGCAGGCATCCCATTGCTTGGGAAGGTTACAAATTCCATCCACGAAGAGCGATGTTGGTTGATCGTGGAACCAGTTCGTAACTGCAGCCTTTATGTCCTCACTGGACTGAAAGCATTCACTCTTCAGGCTTTTCTTCAGTGGTCCAAGGATGTGATAGTCGCAAGGCGACAGATCTGGGCTGTAAGCTGGATGTTCTAAGACTTCCCACTTTTTACGGGCCAGTGCCTCAACACACACACGGATGACATGCTGCTTTGCATTGTCATGCAGAAGGATGACACCTGATGACAGCATACCTGGATGTTTGTTTTTGGTATCCTTATGCAGCTTATCAAGCATTTCAGTGTACTGTTGGGCATTGGTGGAGATGTGTGGCTCCATAAACTCTGGTAATAGGGGACCCTGAATGTCGAAAAATGCCATCAACATCACCTTTCCAGTTGAGCGCTAAGTTTTGAATTTTTTGGGCCCAGGCGAGTCGGGATATTTCCATTTTATGGTAATGGAGTTCCCTCCTGGTTGTCAGTGGCGATACCAGGTTTCATCCTCTGTTACAATGTGCTGCAGAAAGTCATCACCATCAGCCGTGTAGTGCAGCAAATGCTGTAAACTGATTTCCAATTGCTGTTTCTTTTGGTGGTCAGACAGTATGTGTGGGAACCCATTGGTAACAAACTGTTCGATACTTCAGAATGTAGCTGACAGTATCGTGAACAGTACTGATGGAAACGTTCAACTCATTTGCAATGTGACGAATGTCTCGACGTTGTGCACTTGACGGGACTGAAGCAAATCTGTTGTATCCTGGTGACCTTTGTGAAACATTCTTGCCCTCCTCGTCACCGTGGCCTTCGACACACAGCTCACTGATCTGCTTGCAGTTGCACCCACACCAGCCATTTTTGAATGAAAGCGACGTTGTAACGACTGAAGTTAGCATACATCTCCTTCCGCACACGCATGTGTGGTACATACAGCTTCACTATCGCATTTGTTTCACAAAAATCCAGTGCAAACTTTTTGCATGTGGTGCTTTGAATCACTTTCGAACACACCTTATGCAGGATCATAATCAAAAACCAAAGGAAATCATTTAGGGCAAAATGTAAATGCTATATTAAGCATAAAATAGGCAAAAACTGAATGCAATTTCACTATACCTATACAAAGAGAAATGAGTACAGAAATAGAAAGCAATGAAGGAAAGCAAAGGAAGCGATGTTTCTCTTTACATTAGGAGTCTCTTACCATAAAAATGTCTTCCTGGGGCACCATATTTCTTTTTTTCTTTGTCTGTTAACCCCTTCACGACGTCATGTTGCTGAACTAAAAACCCTCTGTGGACAAGTGTGTCATATGCATCAGTCTCAAATGTCGCTAGCAGCTGGGTGATGCACTGGTGCTTCACCACTTGCATTGATCTTCCAGATGGGTATGGCATATGTTCTCAAAAATACACGCTCTTTTAGAATTTTTTTAAATCATCAGATGGCACTTAGTATCTACCACAGTTAGCTTATTCGAACATTGTTAACCTTGTGTCCATGAAGTACTTTCTGATTCTGGTAATTTGTTTAGATGCACGAGGAGATGATATAAAGTAAAAAATAACCCAGCTGACATGCTGTTTGGGCTTCATGTGCTATAAACATTGAACAGTTTTCGATGCTTCAAGTTTTTTTTTTGTTTTGTTTTCTTTGCTATGGGAAGATTGGGAGTGGAGCTGTGGTTTTAGGCACTTCAATTTGTATTCAGTTTGCATTTCCTGTAGATAGCAGACATAAGTTTTTTGCACCTTTCTCTTAGACATTAGTGTGATGTCTAAGAGGAAGAAGTTTTTAATTGAAGAAGGGTATATTTGAATTGTAAAAACCATGAGCGTCCATTTGAGCCCATGATTGACTATTTTGATACCGAAATTTTCTTGGAGACTTAATTGGAAGTTTGTTTTGCTTTCAAATTGGAAGTTTGTTTTGCTTTCACCTCACAATCCAGCACAACAGTGGCTACTCCATTATGAACTTGATTTGTCAAGTAATCATATGTCGTATATCATCATATGGGTAAAAAATCCATCTTCATCCAAAATCAAAACACTCCTCTAGATGTGCCTAAAATGAGGGGATTCCTAGGATTAATTATTCTGCTGGAATGGAAAAATTTAAAAGTTTGACCTGAAAATGTGTTTAATAAATAATGAAATGATAGTGACTAGATTATCACATTGTATCCTTTCTGAATCATTTATGCTATAATATTTGATGATATATTTTATTATTTTTTACATATGTTTAGATAGATTTAAGTAAGTTTTTTACATCATTTTATTAAGGTAAGTCAAGTATTTTATTTTACATTTAGATTTTAATTAAAATTTTTTCAGAATTTCTTGATATTCTGTACTTTTGATTATATTAGTGTTAGGTACCATTACAGAAAAAATCAAAATAATTGATAACAGAAGTATTTTTAATGAATGTTTTCTAAAAGTTAGGCTTAGCGTTGCAAAATATCCCGTCTTGCGAGATCGTACTACTGCAACAACACGCCATCTCCAAGGTGAGCTGTACTAAGTGGCATGCTCTCTCCTAAGAGGATTAACTGCCTGATGCATATATGATACACCCTTGCTGAAGGGGTTAATGCCACTGGACTCATAGATTACTGGATATCCGCTTTGCTAAACATTTGTCCCATGTGATTTTGCAGTTCTGTATTTTTAAAATGTTTCTAAAGTGAGCCATTGCATGATATTGAAACTGCTTGTGTTTTAGCTGGCAGTTGCTTTAGCAAGGTGAAATTACATGAAACTGTGTGTCTTGCCCCATTTTTCAAAAATTTTGTGAGTCAAAAGAACTAGGATAATTTTTTTCCTTAACTTCTTCCTTTGAAGTAATTTCTTTCAGTAGCTTCTTCTAATGCACATTTTTATGGTCTTGTAATGCTTCATGTGTTCATTCTTGGCATCCAAGCTCAGGCGTAGAATACAGTATGATAGGTAACAAAAAATAATAAAGTCCTGTGAATGTCAAAGCCTTCAAAATTGCCACCTGCTACACAGTCTGGCCACAATTTCCTTCAGGTCGAACTCATGGTCCTTGCTGCCAGGCTTTGTTAATAACGCTTAAGTAGCAGAAACTATCAAAATGTTTCTTGAGGTCTTTTGAGTTAACTTTGTGTTGGTGATTACCTCAAATTGTTAGAAAATCATTAGTTGCCCACTTGAGCATTCCAAATTCAAGATGACGTATGATCAAAGGCATTTTTTTTACAGATGATTTGTTCAAGAACTAAATTTTTCATGATCGTTCTACTGTTATACAAATTTATTGCATTATGCAAATATGGCATATAGATAACATGCAAAAAGTTACTGTTAAAAAAAGATATATTTGTAGTAGTAGTAGGAATTACTGAATGCTTCTTCATGTATAGAACTGGTATTTATGTTTGCTTTCTTGATTTTCTGAATGTAAAATTTATTATCACGTCATTTCTTTAACAAAGTGTCTGTTTCATATTGTTGCATTCTTGATTTATGTCTAGTTATTGTATTTTGTTTAGGAACTGAAAAAAACTGTGATGACAAAAACACAAGTAGATATGTATAAAAAACAAGTACAAGAACTGCAGTCTAGGTTATCTGAAGAAACTAAGCGTGCTGATAAAGCTGAATTTGAAAAGAAGCGAGCATTAGAGAAATTAAATTCAATTCAGCAAGAAAAAGATGTAAGTTTTGATATTCAGATACTGATATGTAACAAACACAACTAAAGCAGTAAATTAAGATTTTAGTTGATAAATATATGGAAAACAGTAACAGTTGCTTTTACAAATATTTATCTGTTTGATTTTTAAAGAAGCATCTTTCATGCTGAAAGTGGGCTGGCTCATAATTTTTAGTGTAAAGGAAATAAACTGTTCTTGGTTTTTGTGCTTTGTGAATAGTTAAAAAAGATATTATGAGACTTGGAATTTTAGATGTGTTTTGTATGTGATTGTACAGGGTGTCTAAAAAGTCTTTCCCTGATTACATAAATTGATAACTCAGGCTAGAAGTAAGATACAAATATGAAACTGGTGTCTAATTGTTTACGAACTATCAAAGTTTTTTTCACACATCAGTAAACTTCCACATGAGCACCCTTGGTAGCACGTAGCTCATCTAGGTGATATTCAATTTCCGTCCACACATTAGCCAACATCACTGGAGGGATCAATTCAGCGATTGTGGTTATCTGTTGCCGCAGGGTTTCAATATCTGGTACACGTGTTCGGTAGACCTCGTTCTTGACATAACCCCATAAAAAGAAGTCTAATGGGGTTGTGTCAGGAGAGCGTGGACGCCAAACCGTTGGCCCATCACGACCAATCCATCACCCAGGAAAGGTCATATCGAGATAGGCACGGATGTCCAAACCCCAATGAGGCGGTGTACCGTCTTGCTGAAACAAGACATTGGGGGGATACTGAAGCAGCTGAGGAACAGCATACAGTTGCAACATGTCCAGATACACTGCAGATGTGATGGTAGCCTCAGCGAAGAAGAATGGCCTGATAATTCGATCGTGCAATAGCGCGCACCAAACATTCACCTTTGGACTGCCTCTGGTGCACTCCATGACCTCGCCAGGGGGTTGTGAACCCCAAATGCGCACATTATGGTGATTCACTACTCCACTGACAAAAAAGGTTGCTTTGTCGGAAAAGGCAATTCGTCTGAGATAACCATCATCGTCCTCAAATACATTATAGCATTTTGACCGCAAAGTCATATCGACGTGTACTGTTATTGGGCAACAAGGCCCGAACGATTTGCACTTTGTATGCACAAAACAATAAACGTTTGTGTAAAATGTCATGGAGAGAGCTTTTTGGTATCTGTAATTCACGTTGAGGCCCTGCACTGATTTCTTCGCAGAAAAGACTGCCTCACAGCTTCTACCCTGTCTGCTGAGGTTCTTGGTCGACCAGACCTCAGAAGGTCAGCAACCGATCCTGTGTTCTTGAACTTCTCATACCAGGCTTTAATGCTCTTGTTATCAGGTGGATTCCTTCCAAATGTTGTCTGGAAGTGTCTCTGCACTGTGGTTGATGATCGTGTCTCATGGTACCACAGGACACACTGTGCCTTCTCCTGATTGGTTAACATGGCTTCTTGGACACTGAACCTCGTCCACTACTTACATCCTGCGAACCTAAAACAGGAAAAAAACTTTGATAGTTTGTAAACAATTCGACACAAGTTTCATATTTGTATCTTACTTCTAGGCTGAGTTATCAATTTTTGTAATCAGGGAAAGACTTTTCGGACACCCTGTATAACTATTCAGTTTAAGAAGCTGTAAATAGTTTGCTATTAAAATGTGTTCAGAATAGTTTTCTGTTTCTTCAGAGCTGAAAATTTGTAATCCTTATCAGTTTTGAGATTTTCAGCTTTTATGGACATAAAAAAAAAAAAAAAAAAACACCCTGAAATTTGAAATGCTTGTCTTCTCTAATGTTTTTCTACCTTAAATATTTAGAGTTAGTGCATTATAATGGAGCTTAGACTTACCTGGGTATGGTGATTTTGCCTGACATTTAACATCAAAACTTGCAGCTGTATTAAGTGATTTCAAAATAAATTATTTATGCCATCTTAATGTATTATGTAGAAATATTCTGCATATAAAAGAAATTAATGCATAAAAGTTTGAATAACCTGATTTCTTAAGTGAGTGGCACTTTTAGATCCACTTATTTTTAACACTTCTGATTTAAAACATTTTTTTAACACATAGTAGTCTTGTTATGACTTGTTTTTCACTAACAGAGGCGTAAGGGAAAATTCTGAGTGTTTTAGTATCTTTGTTTTCTCATATTAGATGTATAAATGTGTAAGATGAAATATGAAGTGTTGAATTGAAAAGGAACACATTTGGCCTTCACTGATGAAATGTTTCAATATCTACCATCAAGCTTTTTTGTGTATTTTTTTAATAGAAACAAAACAAAAAAAAAAAAAAAAAAAAAAAAAATAAAATCTAAATATAGCATATAAGTAAATTTAAAACTAGCATAAAGCTTTTAAAACAAAGTAGTCAATAGCAATATAAATTTGTTTAAGAATATAGTAATGGAGGCTTCCTCACACAGAAACCATTTGACAATTATAAGGAAACGTATGCAAAAATAAAGGCGGTAAAGCTGTATATAAAACATTTTTACTGCAAATGAAAAGTAAATTGCATGATAAAATAGAAAAATTTTAATGTAAAATGCAAGACAGAATGGACTATTTACAATGAAGTTGCAAAAGTGTAAATGTGGAAGAAAATATCAGTCTAGCAATAAATCAAACCAGTAACAGTAAATCTTAAAAATGCACATATTTCTTTTATTTTAATACATTTATTATCTATTTGAAAAAAAGCACTACTTCACACAGATGGTTAGTATATTTTTGTGTAGGATGTTTTCTACGATCATGGGACAAACTTGGATAGGTGGTTGAGTGTACTAAAACATGTATTTTTTTTCATATGATAGTTTAGGCATTAAAGTGACGTGTAAAGGCATGAATGCAAAAAATGACATGGGAGAGAAAATGTGTTTGTTTACAAAATAAATTCAAAGTGTGTCTTTGCAACAATACAGTATTCACAAGAAATGTTCAAAGTTTTGATGACCAACACAAATGCATGCTTGGTAGCATCGTAGAAGTGATCAACAAATGCTTTGAAAAATGGCAAGCATTTCATGTGCACTTGCATCTGCAATGGATAATCGTGCAACAAGATCGTCCAGTGAGTCATTGGGGGTTTCCTAAATGATGTCCTTCAAATGTGCCCATAAAAAGAAATCCACTTCGGATAAATCTGGCAAACATGGTGGCCATCCGACTGGTCCACGATGTCCAGTCCAGTGTCTTGCAAAATTCGCATCCAAGTAATTCTGGGACTGGAATCTATCCACTATCACCATCCCACATGAGTCGATGGGCTCTCTGAGGAAACCATATAGCTCATGTATGAGTTGGTTGATAGTGAACATATGAAAAATAAAAAAAAGGAATGTGAAAAGGAAAATCAACAAAAATCATAGACGGTAAAACCATACGTGTCATTTTATCTCAAGAGGTGAAGTGCAGTTCATTGTGTTGTGCTTCCTAACCTCATCAGTTCACTCACAAAAAATTCAATGCTTTAGTAAGGTAAACAGCCAAAAAATAACAAGTGAACTAATGAGTCTACCTTAACCAGCTACGGTATACTTAAAGTAAAAACTGTTAAAAAGGGGAAAAAAATTTAGCTAAATCTTTTATATGTATATTGGAATTATCTCCTTGAGTTGAGTTTTAGTCCGGAAAACTTCTTTAAATTTATTTTGCAAGGAAGTAAATTTCAAGTAGATTTGTTTTCTAGCTGTCTTGTTACATTATTTTCTCCTCAGTAATTTGTTAAGGTCCCCAAAAGGAAAAAAAAAAGTATGAAGCTATGAGTAGGTTAAAAATATGACCAACTCTTTGTCTGTCAAGAGGGTACTATTAGTCTCAAGACTCAGTTTTGTCCATTTCACATTTCAAATGAATATTACTACTGAGTATTATAACCATGTACTATTTTTAAGGAAATAATATAGCGAATATAAAAAAGTATGGCAACACAACTAAAAGGATGTTGCCACCAAGTGTTGTCACTATGTATTATTTTTAAAGAAATCCCAAATATAAAAAATGTATGGCAACACGTAACATGCCAACAGAAATTCTTAAGATACAGTGACTTTAAATATTTTGCTGTTACCGTTGAGTTACCCTTTCTTCAAAAATAAAGTTAAAAAGACGAAAATAATTGTGTAGGTCATCTTGTTAAGAAAACAAAATTATTATGTTATAAACTGAGGACAGACTGAAAGAAATAGAAAAATATGTGACAACACTAAACATTTTATCGGGAATTCTAATAATTTGCAGCTTTTAAATATATTGAGATTTTACTGTTGGATTTTATGTGATGTAAGTGCAAAGAAAGCAATGTTAAGTTAAAAAGACAAAAAAGCAGTGTTAGCAGAAGTGAGTGCAAGAGCAGATTGGTATACTGTGAGCTATATAAAAGTGTTAAACCCTGTGGTGAACATAAAATCTGAATTATTTTGCTTTTTCTTTTTCCTTTTCCTGAAGTTAGATTAAGTGATTTGCCATCTAAGAAAAAACTTTATTTTGGGAAGAAAGGAAAAACCGTATGGAATTTAAATTGGTGATTAGTTATCGGACAAGAAGCAAAGTTTGCCCTTGCAGCATTATTTGCTATCGGAGAGCTGTATTTTTTTAAAGACATGTAGCTAATTTTAGGAAAAATTGGTAAAATTGGGTACGGGAATTATACTTTTGACTACTTGATATGACTTGCTTTGTGTGTGGCTTTTACCATGCTTTATTTTCTCACAAACCCAACCAAAGCTCTTGTAGGAGACATTTTGTTAACTCAATGTGATCTAGATGAGTGTTAAGGTATATTTCATTCATGTTCATATTCCAACTGAATGTATAGAGTAATTGGGCAATGAATTTTCTCTACCTTTTATTGAAGTTGACTGTCTTGAATTAAGACTAGATTCATCTATCATTGCCTAAAAAGATGTATGGATTATTTGGTACTAGATACACATTCTTGCTTCTTAGCTTATTTTAAAAATTTATAAATTTCTGATAATCTCATATAATTAATAATAAAGTTTAAAACTAGATTCAATGGACACCTTTTTTGTTTGTTTGTTTGTTGCAGAGATTGGTAATTGAACGTGATTCACTTAAAGAAAGTTTAGAAGAATTACGATGTATGCAGTTACAAAAAGGTACATTTTTTCCCATTTTATATGTGAAGCAAACTGTTTTTATTTCATGTGCATAAAATTTAACTATTGCTTTTTATTGTTTCCTTTCTGAAATGCTGTTTGAGGATTTTTAAGCAAGACTTTACGCATAGAAATGAAATAAAAGAAATGGTGCTACCGGACCAACTATTTCAAATATATGTGAAATATATTGATTGTTAATATCTTGTAGTCTCGTAATGGAAATTTCTGTTAAAATTTTTGTGAGATTTTCAAACTACTGTATCATATTTTAATGTAACTAGCTTGTTGCAGTTTGGAGATTTTTTGATGCAAAAAAAAAAAATATCATTACTTAAAATTTTGAGTAATTACTTATTTCATGCACGTATATTTTTATGATCATATTTTGCATTTGAATTAGGTATTTATCTTGAAAATTAATCAATCAAATTAAGGCATTTCTTGCTTTCTTCATTTATTTCTTTTGGTATGTTCTTTTGGAAGTTTCGTTACTATCACTTTAAGAGTGGACTAAAAAAAAAAGTCCCTTTAGTGATTTTATGGCAACTGTTCTACTGCAGTCAAAATCCAGAAGTTGAAAACATGTGAACTTAGATTACAAAAATTATAACATATACAAAACTGGTAAATTTCTTTGTTAAAACTAAACAATGATTATGTACATTGTTGCCCGAGTTCAGAGCATTCTGAAAATTTTGGCAACCTTCTACTAGGTGGTTGTGATGATACATAGGTACCAGTGACATGTCATCAATGGACTACAAGGCTAGTGTACTAACATTGTATGCATTATTTGAAGTATATTTTCACCTACATGTAAAAGCATTAAAAGGAGCATCATTTTATCTCTTTTGAAATGTACACCATTTGAAAGTAGTCATGTTTTTGTGCATAAGAAAATGGCTTGAATTGTGTTGCCTCTATGCCAGGAAGTATTAGCTTGCTTCCACCTGTTCCCACAGCTGCCATAGACACTTTGTTAACTATTGGCAGTAGGTCATGCGAAATCTGAATTATCGTGTCATTCTTATAAATGAAATCAATTGAACTTTTAGTGCTACATTTTAATTTGCCTTCATTAAAGCATTCATATATTATCTGAAAGAATTTATATAAAAGTATAGTGACACAGTTATTTAAGATTTAAACTACAGAGAAGGAAGCAGTACAAAAAGTAGTTCTCATGCAAGAGATCATTACATGGCATGTGCAAGGTAACTCCAAAAACAATTTTACGACAATGCGCTCATCGGCTACCAGTGTAACAAACCTACAGTGTTGATCACTTGTCTATCATGTGTTTTGAGATAATATATTTTCAAAAGCATGAAAATATGATAAAAGATTGATCTACTCCACATGTTCTCGTTTGTACAAGCATGAAACATTATACCTGTCATTCCAGAGTGTAATATTATGTAATTCCAGAATGATAAATGATAAAATTAAGAGAAAATCTATTTTATGGACTTCTGCTGTTGGATGTTTTTAAGATAAAAGGTTGTTAACTAATTATTTGTTGCGATACCCATCAGATTATAAAAAATATTTATTATGGTATGATCACTTTCTATCTAATTTTCATAAATTTATCAAAGTATATTAACCATTATTGTGCAACCCTATAGTGACAAACACTTCTCGAAGATGACAATTTCTGAAAATGACTAGTATGTCTGAGAACATAAATAAATGCTACTACAGAACATAAATAAACGCTACTACAGAATTTTACTTCTCTAAGACAATAACTACCACTGTCGGTACCTGGTTGTCTTATTGAGGAATGCAGTTGTTCTTCATACCTAGTTGCCTGTGGGAAAAAATCATGGTATGCCACTGATAAGTGAGTTATTTAGTATTTAAATATTTTACACAGAATGGAATCTGTCTTCTCATTTTTCAATGGGATGGAGAGGGAAATGATGAATGCTGGAAAACAATTAAGTTGGGAACCTGCTACAATTTGTAAATAAGTAACTTTGTAAATAAATGGTATCTGTTATTCTCAGTATGAATATGCTGCATTTCAAACTACTTTTTAGCAAACAAAATTAACAGTGTACTTTGCTGCTAGCTGAATTTTGCCTTAATTGAAAATATAGTTTTCAAGATTTCAAATGTTTTCATGGTCCATATGACTCCCTCTTTGCTCATAAAAAAATTGCATTATTTTTTGCTTATTTGCATCTCCACAGAAATTAACTGATAGCTGATTTTATGAATTGGCAGAAAGTGATTGTTTGGTCAGTTTCAAGACTCCTATTCTATTCATAAAATAAAAATAAATTGAAGAATCAAGAAATTTTGTCAGGAAAGCTAACGTAGAGAAAGCTGATATTTACATTCTTATAGCCGGTCTGCACTAATCATTGAAATGGTGGTTAAATTTAAAACATGCAAATTCATTTATACTGAAACTTGTGTATGGTACATGCATGCATAAGTTGGTTATTGTTTTATGTATACTTGAAAATATGCCAAAACAGCAGTTCTGCTGGATGTTGAAATCACACATGTGAATAATCAGAAAGTGTCGTATGAAATTTACATGAAGCGTTTTACACCGTCTCATATTAATGTATAGGGGAAATAAACATATTGCAAGTGGTAGCAATGTAATACCCAGAAATGATGCTTATAACACGGCACAAAACT
The DNA here is from genome assembly GCA_000611955.2 of Stegodyphus mimosarum. Taxonomy (NCBI): domain Eukaryota; kingdom Metazoa; phylum Arthropoda; class Arachnida; order Araneae; family Eresidae; genus Stegodyphus; species Stegodyphus mimosarum. The sequence continues at coordinate 152,227 of KK112659.1, forward strand.
TAGGGCAGCATGTAAAGCATTATTACGTTTGTGTATTATCAGAGAAAAGGTAACACAAATAATCATAGTTAGCTTTGTTTCAATGTTTTATCAACCTGTGTATGTGGGCAGTGATCCCCAAAGAAGCATGATTGATAAATGTTAAACATGGGTGAAAGATAATTTGATGAATGATAAATGTAGGGTTAAATAATGTTATTTAAATGTAGAACTTCAGTTGAGATCATAAAATTGAGATCAATGTATTGGGAAAGATAGATCAATGTTCTATTATATCTATCTATCTATACAATGCCTTATGAAGAAAATGCCATTCCTTGAAGGAACAAACATTCCTAATGAAAATTTTTGGTAGTGCACAATACAAGCTATGCAAATGATAGCAAGCCAATCAGACAGCATGTGGAATATAAGAATCCAAACAGCATGAAAGCAATCGATTTTTGCTGGCGTCAAGGCTTTAATATGCAAGATTTTCTTCTGTTTTCAAGTCTGGTGAATGAAGAAGACAAAGTAATGCCTTTATGATATCGTCATGTTCAGTGTAATTAAGCTGTTGACTTCAGAAAGGCCTTCATATTAGGCTTTCGTATGACTGGTTGATCCTTGCACTTTATACCAGAGGAAGCACAAGTCTCTATCACAACTGTTGTTTGGAATTGACTGTAGTGGAGGAACAAAATATAACATTATAGGAAGTTCAGAGCAGGAGGCAGATATCAGTGTGTGTTACTGCAAATGCAGTCGTACCATGATGCCTATTCTACACCTTGAAAGTTGTTTTCAGTTTGTTGATCGCCAGATCTTGCTGCTAGTGAAAACCAACTTTATCTAGCATTGCATACTCTATGAATAGGGAATTGGTAGAAAACGTGGGGAAAATAGTTGCTGCTTCATCAACCAGGTTTGTGCAGTTAGCAGTAGGAAGTTGAGCACTGCTCTATATGTGTTTTTGGTGCTAATTTTTTTCATATTTAAACGAAGAATATATTCGCAGATCTCTCAACATCAAATTTATTGAAACAATGATGATGCATTCTCTGTTCTAAAAGAATGTGTTTATTGCATACTTTAGACTCCCAAAATTTATTGTTATAAATTGGGCTGAAATGAAAGAGTATTTAGAGACACATCTAGAAAATAGGAATGTCCTGAAAGAAAGATGGGCTGTTTGTATATTTTCTGAAATGAAATATGTATATACACTGCTGGCCATTAAAATTGCAACACCAGGAAGGAATGATTTGACAAATGTCAAAAATCACATGAAAGGAAGAAGTTGGGATATGCAAATGATTAGTATTTCAGTGCATTTGGGCGAGGCAGGAGGGAGAAACGACATTTGAAGCACTGTATAGAAGAAAAGTTGTGTGGTTGATTTCAGAAAGTGCTTTGTAAGGTTGGAGTTTGCTCAGAATATCGTGTTATGCCTCGAATAAGAAGAGAAAATGCATACCAACAAGTTTCAAAATTCAATAGAGGCAGGATCGTTGCCTGTCGAAAGTGTAGATTATCATTTTGTTATATCACAAGTTGCACTGGTCGACATCCAACCATTGTCATGAGAGTATGGAATCAATGGATTGCTGAGTGTCATACTGAATGGGATGCAGGATCTCAACACCCTCCCATGACTAACACCAGAGAAGACGGACATATTGTGAGGTCAGCCCTGCAGAACCATACGACCACATCACAGACTGTTATTCAGGAATTGTGCATGTTTGTAGCATGCCCAGTATCAGCTTGTAAGGTGTGTTGGTGTTTGCAGCAGTGTGGACTATCAGGAGGGTGACCATTACTTTGGCTTCTCTTGACAATGCAGCAAAGAGAGAGATGGCGACTCTGGTGTACCAAATCTCAAAGCTGGGTGCAGGAGTGGCACAGTGTCTCCTTTTCAAACGAGTCCCAGTTCTACGTGCAGTATTTTGATGGCCATATATGTGTCTGGAGTCTCGGAGGAGACCTCACATCACCTGCTTGTATTCGATATTGGCATAGGGCCTTGCACCTGGTGTGATGGTTTGGGAAGCCATTGGGTACATGACACGCACATCTCTAGTTTGGATCGACTGTAATTTGAATGCAGTTGGGTAAATTTCTGACATCTTACCTCCATTGGTTGTGCCGTATTTTTGAGGCCCATGTTCCAACAAGGTAATGCAAGACTACGTTGCACGTCGTGTTCTAACCTTTTTCAATATGCAGGGTATTCAATTGCTGCTCTGCCCTTGCATGGTCTTCAGATCTGTCACCCATTGAAAACATCTGGTTATGGGTTGCCAAAAGTCTGGCCCGCCGCCCCTCTCCAGCTAATGCGGTTGATGAAGTGTGGCATAGAGTTGAAGCAGCATGGAATGAGTTGCCCATTTCTGTTATCCAAGCCCAGTTTGACTCCATGGCCAATAGGGTAATGGCCATTTAGCTGCCAGGGGGCAGCTGTTTGTACTAATTTTGCAGCCCTCTAAAGCTCCAAAATGCTTACAAATTTAATCATTTTGTCTTCGTACCATACTGTTTTTGTGCAATAAATATCTTTTTTTGTTTTCCTTTATGGTGTTGCAATTTTAATGGCCAGCAGTGTATATTCCAATTTGCAACTGTAATGATTACATTTTTCCAATTTTCCATGAAGTATTTTTCTATCACGTATTTTTTCATGAGTTTATTATATATAGCCATCTAAGAAAAGTCATAATTAATTTTTAGTACAACAAACATTAGACTAATTTTAAAACATAGCAGTCAACTACCTCATGAATAATATTGTGAACCCGAAAGAAATATCTTTCATTATTAAGCAAAATTCGCACTGCTGTTAAGTATATACTATATGTACATTTAAGAGGAATAAAATATAACATATTTATAACCATTATGATACTTTTACAAATTATTTTTATTTGTACTCTTATTACAATTAAAAGCTAATTACTGATAGTTAATATGTTTTATTTTAAATATTCATGTAAGAAGTTTAAATTAAAAAGCTCCTTAAAATTTTTGCAAGGGGGGGGGTCAAAATAACGAATCTGTTTGAAAAACACAATGACCATATATTTTCATGGATGACTGAAAGTAAATGGTTCATAGTATCTTTCAAACTGACTCCTCATTTATTACTAACAAATTATTAAATTATAATTTTTTTAATGAGAAAATTTTGAAAATTGGTTATGATAATTTGACATTTAATAAATGAATTATAGAAATATCAGTAAGTTTCACACTTTTGTCATTTGATTGAAATACCTGCTTATGAAATATTTTTATACGTAATTTATAATTGTATAATTTATTGTTAGGTGCTAAGACTTTTTATTAAGATGATACTACATTACTGCTATTATTATAGTGTAACAGTATTGTAAATCTGACCGTTTCTTCATGAAATAGTATTTTTTAATCTGTTAGTACTAAAAAATATTTGTTTATCTACAAATGTAAAAAAAAAGTGTATACAAGAATTGACTGTTTATAGTATACTAGTTAACAGTTTTATATTGTGAAAGAAACTAGTGGATAAGCCCACCAGATGAGAGTGCTGCAGCCAAAGCAAAATTCGAATCTCTCGAAATTCAACTCCCCGCCGTTCCGGAGGAGATAATGTCACAAACAGATAGACGTGCACAAGATGCTGTTTGTTATTACATTTTTCTGTTATATTGTTAGATGTATACATACAGACTTGCACATATATGGTAAAATGTGGGTTATACATTTATCTTGTGTGCTTATTATCCCATACTTTGTAATATGATTTAACAATCATATGCATAAATGATATGTGAATTTATATGTTGATGTCTTCCTGTTCATTTGCCTAGTGAGAGGAAAATTTAGCAGAGTTTTGCAATTATTGGTTAACCGATATTTTTGCTTTGAAAATAAAGTGGCTGATAATTTCGTAAAGATTATTCAAAAACATAAGTGGCCACGTAGATGAATAACCATAAAAATATTGTTTTATTAATAATATATATAATCTGGTAATAAATAATTCAAATGGGAAACAGGAGAATTTAACCATTGTATTGTTGGAACTTGAATGACAGATCTGCCAGTTGAATATGCTGACCATTTACACATAGAGAGTATGCATGGGGGAACTTGATAATTCTTATGTTTTCCTTACTTAAAGGGTAATTGGGGAAAGCTTTCTTTGACCAAATCTGACCCACATTTTATTTGAGTGCTGTTGTTAAGTTATATTTTTGTAGTATCCATAATGTGAGAAATCAGTGGGCTTATGGTGGAATTAAAACCACAGATCTTCCAGTTGCCAGCTGGATAAGATAACTACTTATAACATGCATAGAGGGATGCGACAATTCCTTGGAAGTGTTAATATATAAGATCACATAAACAATATGTCATACAAAAAATGTTGTATTGACTTATGTATAAATATATATAGGACTGGCTTATTCTTGACCAAAAAGGTCTCTTAGTTCTTATACTATTTTCTATAAATTATAGATATATATATATATATATCTGGATTTCTTAGATCCCTTCAAACAATGCCAGATTAATATATCTTAATATCATAACTGCTAATTTTATATATCATTTAATAATACATAATTATCATAATTTCAGGTGCTTTGTGCTTTTTTTTGTCTTGTGGATCATATCAGTACTCCATAACAAATGAAATTTTGTCAGCCTATTGCAAGCAGAACAGTTTCTCATGTTACATTGAAGGGCGGTCCTTTTAACTCTTTGTGGTTATTCTAAATTACAATTCCCAAAATAAAGTTCTAATTATTGCAATATTCGGCAGATTCAAGGAACCGCCGCATGTGGCAAAAGCTCTAGCTATGCCACTGACCTGTCCACTGTGAAACTATGGGAGAAAAATATTCCTAAAATTTTGGCCAGTGCTTAAATAAACTTTCATAGGATTTTATATGTCACATGGTGTAAATTACGTATGTTTTCTGTACTATGATTGGTGTAAAGCTGCCTGAAGACTGGCCCCCTCAGTCAAGTGAAATGGATCTGATCGCGTATCAACCATTGACCACAGATTGATTTTCTGTGCAAATTTGGAGGCGGTAGTTGATACCTTTTCTTAAGTCGATATTGTTAGTGCTATAGTAGACGAGATCTAGTGATTGTAGATTAGGCGTCCTAATCACTGAATATCATATCTGACCCACCCATTTGGCAGTTGTTTATTTTACTGGCTCAGATTTGTACCTTGGCAGTTTCAGTACAGGGGATAAAAACATGAGCCTGGTCGTTCCAGAAATCCAAGGGAAGACCATTCTATATAGTTGTGCCAAGGGGGGTTTGGTGGTAAGTCTCCAAACTAGAGGTATTAGTAGCAGTGCAGCAGCTGTTCTGTTATCCACGCAATCCTGTAGGGCAGGGCAGCCCATGTAGTACTGGTGGGTGGTATTTTTGATGACCAGTCAGTTGTCCAGGTGTACATGTTGTTCCACCACTGTGATCCCTGGGAATTGGGATGGGCTGTGGCCCTGGGGCAGTAGCATGATTAACATACATTTACCTCGTGGGAAACTTTCACTAGCGACCCATACCCTGACTAATATGGAGGATTCTCAGCTGGGACCGGTCTGTGTGGTGCCGAATAGGGAGACCGCGTATCACAAATAATAATATATCTGACCTACAGTCAATTTTTTTTATGAAGTGTTCCATTAATGTGCCTATAAGATACATTAGAGATGAATGGCTGTCAACAGTAATACATTAATTTATGCTGATGAACCAAGTGTTACTACAAAGGGGTAGCCAGGTTGCCTCAATGCATTCAAGCGTTGATCATTGTTTGTGAGGTAAATGCCAGATTTGTTGCTAAAGACTACTCTGACCTATTAGGATTCCAGGCAATTCTGCTGCAATACCACTGCACACAGTCACAGTGAATTGAATACACAACAATTGTCTGTTGTTTACAGATAGCTTTGTAAAGAATGACAAAACACCAAACACTGTGAAAACTGCATTGCTATTGGAGCAATGGAAACATCCTATATACTTTATAAAATTTAAACTGTAGGTCAGATATATTATTATTTGTCTTATGCGGTCTGCCTATTCAGCATTACACAGACCGATCCCAGCTGAGAACCCCCACCCATATTAGGCAGGGTGTGGGTCACAAGTCAAAGTTCCCCAAAAGGTAAAAATAGTATGTTTCCACTGCTTCAATAGCAATGCCGTTTTCACAGAGTCTGGTGTTTTGTCATGCTTTACAAAGCCTTCTGTAAACAACAGACAATTGTTGTGTATGCAGTTCATTGTGCATGTGTGCAGTGGTATTGCAGCAGAATTGCCTGGAATGCCAATAGGTCAGAGTAGCCTTTAGCAACAAATGATGATCAATGCTTAAATGTGTTGAGGCAACCTGGCTACTGCTTTGTAGTGACACTTGGTTCATCAGCACAAATTAATGTATTAGTGCTGACAGCCATTCATCTCTAATGCACATTATAGCCACATTCATGGAACACTGTTGATGATGTGCATCAGCCCCATTTACTTCTATATCTTAAGGATATCCCAAACATAATTTTTCAACAGGATGATGCCTGGTCACGCATTGCTTGGCCTGCCTTGAATGCATTGCAAGGTATGCAAATGCTGTTTTCATCAGCTCGATATCCCAATCTCTTGTCGGGAATGCATTTGTGGAATATGATTCTGTGCAAGGGGAAAGCCTTCCATCCTCCGTGTAGAAAGTGGGAAATCACATGAACAGTGTGCAGCGCACCGTGCTACGGGAACTTGTGATTTGGACAGTCGTTGATTTAATGCGGTGTTATGTATGAGGGTGTGTCGCGTAAATAAGGTCGCAACAATTTCTTGATGCCATGTATATCTAAGTATCTTATTGTTTTACATCTTTGAAAATTAAATCATTTGTTAAGTGCTTGACTGTCTGTATGTATACAAAGTTTGGTCTGTTTCTGATCCCCCCTTTTTTTTGTGGTGCTGCATTTTCTGTATTAAACAGTGCATGTGTTCAGTAATTATTTTCTGCTATAAAACTTAACATTTACATGGCATGAAAACCTGTTTGGAATTTTCTTATTTCTGTGCTCTGAGTTTACTTGATGCATGATTTGTTTTCTAAATATTTTCATTTTTAACATTGTTGATAATTTTGCATGTAAAGTGTAATGCAAAAATATCTTTTTGTCACTGGTGTTCCCCTCCCCCCAAATTGCAAAAGTTACTAGCAACTGAAGCTGTAATTTCATTGAAACTTAATAAATTGTATTGCACTCTTATTCAAAAATTGTAAGCTTCATTCATTTAGTATTTGTATTAAAATTGAATTTGTTTACCTTGATTCAAGAATAATCTCAATCAAGATAAACAAATTTCACTTAAATAATGTTTGAAAAAATTAAAAATTGGAAGAAATGTGAATTAGTTTTGCTTTAGCAGAGTGAAGTTTTATGTGATGGCTTATTGAAATTATTCACTATAACCATGTAGATGAAGCTTAAAGTTACCGTATTCAGACTGCGAAATATGAATAATACTCAATTCTAACAATGTGAATACTTCAGTGGCAGTTTAAAGTGAAATTAAAAGTGATATGGTTAATCATACCATTTTATTCAGTTTCTGCTTTATTTTATTGCCTAAACATTGGAGAAATGCCCTAGTTGCAGCTTTTAATCTAGTGGATGTTAAAGAAAATTTAGTTGCTACATCTGTTATTTTAGCTGGAACAATAACTTATTTCACACAAATGTTCATTGTTTGTGGTAAATTTGTAGTTCTGATTATTTTCTTTTATCTGTAGTTCATCAGTGTTTTGCTGTTAATTACAGGAATATGTTGAAAATGAATTTTTCTTCCATATTGTTTTTATTTAAATTCACCGAATTTTTGTACAGAAAGTACTCATGAAGGGAGTGGGAATGAGGCATCAATGGGGGATTCAGAGCTGTTGGATGCTGTGCCTCCAGAAATAAGGTAAGTAAAATGAAGATTTTAAACTTTTTCTGTTTTTCTCATTGATTCAAAATACTTCTAACTGTTGAAAATACAAGTAAAGGAAAGATGGAAGAAAATTGCTTTTTCATTTTGTGTGTGTAATTTTTTATAATCGTACAAAATTATTTTTAGTCATTATGGCACTTAGGAAGTTCCTTTTCTTTGTTTCTTTTCTCCCTCTCTCTCTCTTTTTTATATTGGCATTGGTTGGGCATGTTGGAGTATAGTGGCTGTGACGATGGTACATCAAGCCGTTTGTGGTTCAGTTGTGACACAGGAGCTTAGGATGTAAGAGGAAAGATGAGATTGACTATTACATAACTGTCATTTGTATCCATGAGATTGCTGAGTCTAAAACTCATATCTGCCTGCTGTTAGTACTTGAAGTCAGTTTGTCATATTCTATGGCAAGTGGGAGAGTCAGAGTGTATGGCTGACTACATGGACTGAAAATTGCCGTCCTTATTGTTATGGTTTTTGGTAAGCTGTCCTAAAATGTATGCAATTTTATTCTGAACTAGTATGTTCTTTCACAGTTAAAGCTGTATTTTTTGCAATATTGCATAAAGCAAATCAAAATATTTCTTCTTTTAATCTTCTTTCTTGAAAGCTAAATTCTTTTTCAGATTCCTTAAAGTAACCTGAAAAATTCTGTAACTAGGGCTGTGCTGTAAGCAAAGTAGACTCCTGTTTATTCAAATGAAATTATTTCTATCAATAAGTGCTTCAGCATGTATGTTCTCATCACAGAATGTGTGTATATTTCAAATTTTCTTTTAGTATATAAGTTCCTTAGCTTTATGCCTGCCCTCCATTAAGGAAAAAAAAAGCTCTTGTTAAATGATGCAGTTTGGAAAGTTTGTCTTAGAGGATTTCCTTCCAGTGCAATTGTATACTAAAAGTAGAACTGAAACAGAAAACTTCGTTATTAATGTTTCAGGGCTGGCAGTATGGTAAAAGAGTATATTTCAATAAATTGACCAGATAGGAGCTGAGGATGCCCAAAAGGAAGTTTGCAGGATATACCAAATAGCTTCAGAATTTTTTTTTGTGCTAGCAAATTATAGCAGAAAACTCGAGCTGCTTGACTTGAAGTACACTCATGTCCAAAATTATGTTTACATGCATAAATTCACGGATTTCTCAGAGACTATGACTTATAATTTAATGAATTTTCGTGGAATCACACATAACATGACGACACATAAATGCAAAAGAAAAAAAATTGAAGATCACCTCATATGATATAAAATTGTAGCATGAAACAATAAAAATGGTAATAAAGTGTGACAAAGAGAGTTAAGAAAAAAAGGAATGATTCAGAAAAAGAATTAAGTCTTACGAATTTAATATGGAATATGATCTCCCCTGACTTGTACACACATATCACAACGTGTTTTAAGGCTGGAAATAACGTTGTTAACCAGAGTTTGGGGAATTAATCTCCACTCTTCCAGCAATGCCGTCTTCAGAGCATTTACATCTCTAGGAGGAGGATGTATACGTGCAATTGCTCTTCCAAGGTAGTCCCATAAGTTCTCTATCGGGTTAAGGTCAGGAGAGTTTGGTGGCCAAGGTATTCGCTTAATGTCTTCACTTTCAAGGAATTCATCAACGAGGTTTGCTCGATGTGGACGGGCATTATCATCCATAAATAAAAAGTCAGGTCCATATGCACCCCTGAAAAGTCTTACATAAGGATCTAAGACCTCATCCCGATATATCTGGCCTGTCACAGATCCGCTGCTGAACACGTGTAGGGGCGTACGTCCATCGATCATTATTCCACCCCATACCATCACACCTCCACTACCGAAACGGTCACGTTCCACAATGTTCGAGGGATCATTTCGTGTTCCTGACTCCCTCCAGATGTAAACACGTTTAGAATCACCAGTTAAACTAAACCGCGACTCATCAGTAAAGAGAACATGGGACCATTGATGTTCAGTCCAGTTTTGATGTTCTTTACACCAATTAAAGCGATCCCTCTTTTTCTGTGAAGACAGTAAAACACATACCCTTGGCTTTCTGGCATAAAGGCCTTTTTCATTAAGCCTTCTGTATATTGTTTGCCGTGATGCAACAGTTCCAGTGGCGGCTGCAAGCTCTGAACTTAACTGGCGAGCAGTAGCCTTTCTGTTACGACGGGCAGTTAATGCCAGATACCGATCTTCAGAAGCAGTTGTCATTCGTTTCCGACCTTGTCCAGGCCTCCTTACAACACTTCCATCATTTTGAAACTGTTTCCATAGCTTAGAGACTGTCTGTCGTGAAATATTCAGACATGTGGCTGTTTCCATGATTGACTGCTCTGCTTCTAAACGGCCGATAATTCGCCACTTTACAGATTCTTTGAAATGATGTTTCGAAGCCATAACAAACCACTTTGAGTCCCTACACACTGAAATCAAATGCTATGTTGCAGAAATTCTCTCAAATATTCAGTTTGCGCAAAGCGCTTGATTCACCCTTGGATGACGTAACACCTAGATTTGCATATCACAAACCGTTTGATTACTTATGATTGGATAATGCTAATTAGGCTTGGTTTTCACACATTCCCTGCAAATACGGATCACATTGATTCGATATTTTATTGAATATCATCATTTTTGGGTATGTAAAGATAATTTTGGACATGAGTGTATGTTGTTGTTATGGTAGTTTGAGGTAGATTAATTGGGATCAGTTGTAGAGAAATGAAAAAACATTTTGAATCAGTTTCAATAAGAAAAATATTCATGTCTTAAATTGGTGAAACATTATGATTGTAAAGCGTTATAATATTTATACAGTAGTTTTAGACTCTTGTTAAATTTGGAATTGCATTATATTAGTTATTTCCAAACACCATTTAATACTAGAGTGTAATAGTTAATAGTTATTTAATTGGATAGAAAGTTGGTTTTAACTAATTATGTTATCACTAATTAAATTTGCATTTGCATTTTGTCTTTGAGGAATGGTTAATATTTTAAATAGAAATAACAGATTTGAATTAGTATGGAGGTCACAGATTTTGAAATGCTATTTATTCTGAGTTTTACTCTAATAATAAGCATTCATATGTTAAGGTATTAAATTTAAGAGTGAAAAAAGAAAGAGGTGATATGTATGAGCTCTACAGGAGGAAAATGTAAGAGAATCAAATGCTAAGAATGAATGATCTTGGAATCTTAGAAAAGAATAATTTAAATTAGGTTGTTAATAAAGAATTCCTCATACAGTACAAAGTCTGAGATCCAGACTCGTCGCGACTTCGACCATTCTGGATTTGGGATTTTTTCAGATCATAAATCATCGGTTTAAAGCTTGTAAGATGGCATATAGAAATTATAAAATTACAAATATGAAATCGTGATTTATGAAATAATGAAGCATTTATTATCTAAAGGGTAGCAAAATTAAAAAAAAAGCTGAATATTTATTTGTTTACTTTATTAAACATTTCTTTCAATGTAAGTTAAGTTGCTTTTTTTTGGGGCAAGTATTTTCTGTTTAATTATGTAGATAGACACAAGTTCTCATTCAGTTACAAACTTCTATTGCTCAAATCCATTAATTGCTGTGTCAAGAATTTCGACTAATTTGTCAATTGAAATATTTTTGTTTTAAATAACCTCTCTGTAACTTTCTTCACTATCGGTAGTGGAATTTTTGGATCTAGGAAACATACTACAGATTTCGCAGCCTGTTAATTGATTAAAAATTGGGGCATTGTCATCGCAATGAAAAACTGCTGTTATGTCATATTCCTTTATTACCACTTCTCCACATTTCTTTAAAAAATCCTTTATTTGAAAAATTTAACCTTTGTGATATCCGAAAACCTTCACATTTGCGGCTATCATATTCATCACCCTCACCATGAATTATGCCAGCTGGTCATAAATGATGCCAAGTATTTTTTTAAGTATCTGGAGACACATCCTCCCATGATTTTGCGATGCTCCACAAAGCAAATTTTACACTAAAATATTTTTTAAATTCTTGAATAATCTTGCCATTATTCAAGAAATTTAATGTGGATTTTAAAAATTCTACTTTATAAAATTTATAATTATATGCATTTGATAATACTATTTGCTGTTCATTGTGCACACTATTCCGATATCTATAGGCTGAATGATTGGCATATAATTTGGAGGAAAGAATAAGCCGAATACATCATTTTTCTCTAGAACTTTAAGTATGAGCTGACCAGTTGTCTACAGTGAGGACAGTTTTTGCATTATCATGTAAACTAACCAAATTCTTTTGAGCCTCGGGTGTGAGATGATTTTCAAACCAATCATTCATTAACACTTGTGTCATCTGTGTTTTTTTATTTTAACAATATGTAATGGGAAACATTTTACTCCTTTAAGTGCTCGAGGTTTTGTATTTTTTCAATTAAAAAAAGTTTACACTTGTGTGTTCCTGCCTCATTTGCGCATGCTGAAATTACTAGTCTCGCTTTGGAATCTTCTGACATGAGTTGGAACCTTTTCTATAGAGGTTGCCAAGGTATTGTGCAGTACATATTGGCAGAAAAGACCAGTTTCATTAGCGTTGTAAATTGTTCTGGAGATAACTTTTAATGAGTTCAATGAGTTCATCTGCAAATAGTTCAGCAGTTTCGGTATCAGCTGAAGCTTTTTTACCTAAAATTCTTAATTGCCTTTTACCTTGGCGATGTTTAAATTTGGTTAACCAACTTGTCGAATATGTGCACTCAGTTTTTAAAGTGAAACATTTTAGCTTGCGTCATTAGCATTTGAATCATCAATAGCACACCCTCGCTGTCTGACCCATTCAATTATCACCTTGTCTTGATCTTCACTTTTAGCATAATGGATAATTTTTCTGTTATTCGTTGTGAGTGGTGTGTTGGAATCCATAAAGAATTCAAGAAGTTCCTTTTTCTGTTTTCTTATGTCATGTACAGTTGACTTTCGCCATACTCCTCGCATAATTTTGAGATGAATATAACTTTATCCTGTTTTTGCAGCAATTCCACTTTTTGTTTAATGGACGTTGAAATATGTTTTTGCTATCCTGTTGCAGCTCCAGAATTAGAAACTCTTTTTGATCGAAAGTTGAAACTTTAATTTTCATCAAATTGCTGTAATAAAAACAGCTTGCCAAAAAAAAAAAAAAAAAAAAAAAAAAAAAAAAAAAAGAAAAAAAAAAAAAAAAGAAAGAAAGAAAGAGAAAGTTCGATCAAATCAGAAAGTTAAGGAACAGCACAATCTACTGTATTGACTGAAATTCCTTGGAATCAGTAAAGTATAATTTTAGCCTAGCTTAATAGTGTTTGCTGTACATTATTGGCTATGTATCATGAGGTTGGCAACGAAAACCAAGTTGTTCTGCTAAATTTTGTCTATTGTGCACTGAGACAATTAAGCCCGATTGTATTAGTTTAGTTATTTATTATACTTATGTCTATTTCTTGCACATGCTTAAGACTTATCTGAATCCTGAATAAATATATTCCCACATATACTTAAGGCTTATTGACAGCTGGCACTACATATCTTACTGCGTGATGCAGTCTCTGTGGGCCCTAAATTCTGCTACCAAGTGCTCTGTAAGTTCTAATTTTTGTTGCTTCTAAATTTTTAATCCCAGTGCTTTCCCTGAATTCTTAAAAATTTTTAACCCCTTAATTTTGTTGCTCAGTGCTTCTCTAAATTCCCAAAATCTTGTCTTCCCTAAATTCTGCTGCCCGGTGCAGCCATATGAGCTCTGGTGCCGGTTCTGGGTTTATGTGAAAAACAAATCAGTCATTCTTAATTCAAATAGCACTAAATGTAATCTTTTGGCTTATGAGTATCATTAACAAAATCTATTTTTAACAGAGCAAAAGAAATTTCTGTTAAATTTTTCCTCGTCAATATTTTAGTGCATTTAACTTAACATTAAATCATTGCCAAATGTAATAATGTCAACATGAGAAGTTGGTTATCATACTCTTTGTACTAAAATAAGAAAAATTGTTTGGGTATCGCTGTATCAGTCGTTACTCAAGGTGTCCTGTATTGTAATGTGGTGATGAAAGCAAAATATAATAAGTAATGATTTGCCAGGTAGCCGTCGGGGATATAAAATATTACTGGGTTTAAATCGATGTTTCTATCTAAAATGTTTCAGTTTGAGATGCGTGCCAAGCAGATACACAGCTTTGGAGCCAAATTATTGATCAAACAAATTATTGCTAAATTGTTTCTTCAATAATGATGTATTTATTTAGTGTCAAAAGGAAATTAAGAATTAGGACTCACCACATGATTTATCTATTGGGGGGGGGTGAAATGTGTATGTGTAAAACATTTAAAAAGAAATTGTTGGCATTTTGAAGTCTGGTTTTTAGATCATTCCGGATATTGGGACATCCGGATCTCGGACTTTGTACTGTATAATGCTTCTAAAAGTTGTTTTTTGATAGTTTCCACATAATTTTCATGCCTAGGATACTGAAAAGAAATACCCAAATCTATCTTAAATTCCTATAATGGACATCTCATGACTATTACCTTTGCAATCAGGAAATATGAAAGTCTATATTTAAAGCTGCTGATTCTTATCAGGTTAAAAAAAATTAAAATTACTGATGATTTTCTTATTATATTAGACCTACCAGCAGCCAAGCAGTAAAATCGCTGAACATTGGTTGATCGTAACTGCATTGGCGTTTTCATGCTTTTTCCCATGTGCAATGTGTATACAAACCAGTTTCCCTTAGAAAGTCCTCTGTGAAGGTATCCCTCCGCTTAGGCAGATAGCCCTTGAGTGCTTTGCCATAATAAATTTACCAGCCACTAACCAACCTTACTACATTAAAATGAAACATGTTCAGAATGGTAAATAAAGCCTGCGGCAGAAGTTCAGTTTTATTTAAACATACAATTATTTTATGAATATGTATTGGTTCATCTGGAAAGATCATTGCCATTTCAAATTGAAGCACCTTTTCTTATAATTGTTTTATTACTGTTGGTAAGGACTGATGTTGATCAGAGTGGATGTTTAAATATGGCCTGCTCGTGCTGTTTTATTCTAGCATATGTTAAGGTATAATTTTTGTTTCAGCATAGTGCTCAAGAATGGAGAATCCAGAAGTTCATTTTCACCATATTATACTTTTAATTTAAAAAGAAAAAAATTTAGTCAGACTGCTTGTAAAATTTGAAGAAAAATTCTATTGAAAAAAATTGTGGCTGAAAATCCAAGCTATACAGTTCAGAAACTATCAGACAGTAAACATTCCCAAAATTTCAGTCTATCATAATTTAAAGAGGATTGGATATGTAAGCTGTTACAGTGTCAGAAAAAATAAATATGTATAATTAAAAAATCAGAAATCAGAAAAAATAAATATATATAATTAAAAAAATATAGACTGTAAAATAAAATTAAATAAACATATACAACTCAAAACTATCAAAACATAGAGCTAACAAAATGTTTTTCAAGAAAAGTGAAAGAAAAAAAGAGAACTGCTGTAGTGAAAAATCAATGAGCTAACTGATAAAATTACCCCCAACCTTCAGAGAAACACCCCAAAAGTTTCTTAGTTGATAATCAAACCTCCCCTTCCCCCCCAAAAAAAGGAAAACAGAAAGTGAAACACAGATATGCACCCACCTTTCTCTTGTGAATAAGCTCAGTGAAGAAAATACTGCAGTAAAACAAAGATACAATTGTTGGTCTGGTCTGGATGTTTCAGTGATTCTACTCTGGGCACACTAGATGTTCGTCGTTCAATTTTATTCAATATTTCAAAGTAAAAATTTAATATAGAATAAAGAGTTCAAGCCAAGCCAAGAAAATAACAGAAATTTCTTTTCAAACAAATGTTTCTAAAAACTAAACATGACTAAAATATATGGACTGTTTTGCTGGAAAGGGTTAATGAGTAACAAATTGTCGGGTTAGAAAACCTATATTTGCAGTTGACTTTGATTACTATATATCATTATTAGCTCTTTTATTCAGTGAAATGAATTTGAGCATCTGTGCAGGAATGTTTGCGTAAATGTTCTAATTATCTTAAGTTTGTGTAAAAAAGTATATTACTTATTTTTTATTGAAGAGTATACATGTAAGATTATAAAAATTGTTTCATTTCAGAGAGAAACTAATCAGGTTGCAACATGAAAATAAAATATTGAAACTAAATGAAGGAACTACCGTTGATAAACAACTTACTCTAATTCAGAGCATGTTGGATGATGCAAGATCAAGAGTTAACGAGCTTGAAACTGATAACAGGTATTGAATACTACTACATCCTTGGGATCATAAGCCTATTTAACTATAGATTTGCTAAACTATTGCAAAAAAAATGAGCTTCTGAAATTTTCTTTAAAATTTTAAGTACTCCTGAGAAATAACAGATTTATTTTGTGAGCACATTTTCTTGCCACTTTGTTCAAAATGGGGGACAGATTTTTGTAGTAAAGCTGATTTCTTTTCCACCGTTCAACTATCCAAATCCCATGTTGCAGAAAATATTATTATATATTTCTTGCTAATGAAGTTCTGTAAATTCACAACATGAGTTTTGTGTACTGGTATTATTTCAAGAAAATAATTTGAATGCAGTTTAAAAAGAGAAGTATCAAAAACTTTCTGATGAGTTGAAAGAAGGAAGAGAAAGCTTATATTAGGATTTACTAAAAGATATAGAATCTACATATGTTATTGCCATTTCTTCAAATGTGATGCATCTTAAATTCCACTTTCCTTAATGACAAAAGCATGCTGAAACTTATGTATACATTGTCATACATTTTTAAATTGTGATAATGAATTATATAATTTGCCATAAAAACGTGATAAAAAGTCCCCCCCCTTCAGTTAATCACGTATTATAGGTAAATGCAATCACAGACCTTAAGGGTCTGAATGATTTTGGTCTTCCGTGAAAGTAGTCTTAGAAACTAAACTATTGTTGATGTTCAATACCAATGTTTATTTATATTCTCAGAAATAATATGCACTTTTTGAGGTGGATGCCATGATTCATTTCACTATATTTTTATCAAAATACTGGGTTAGTATTTTAAGAGGTATCGTGAAACATTTGAAAAGAGTAAGTGATTGAGTAAATACAGTATAATGTGCCTAGAACTTACCTAAAGGAGATGCTGGAAGAGTCCTTCATTGAACGTGAGGCACATGTGTCGACAAGACCACATGTACGAAAAACATGAGCAAGGACATTCTACAGGATGGCCTAGTAGTTATGGTAATGTTATGGAGTTCTTTAAGTGTGTGTGAGGGTTGTTGCTCTACATCTGTCCTTTTAGATCTCCTCACATGAAGAAATCACAAAGTGATAAATCTGAAGAATGAGGTGGCCAAGGTTGGTTTGAACCGTGATGTGATCAGGCAGGAACACTTAAATGTGCATTATTATTGCATGTTGTATGCACTGTAGCTTCATCTTGCTGAACGAGTGAAACATTCCTTCACTCATTTTCAGTTCAGCAAAAACATTGAATATGTTATTGGCATAACGAGCTGAGTTTAGTCTTGAGGAAGAGCATAGGAATGATGTGGTCTGACTACACGGCACACCAGTGATTGTGTTTCTGAGCCTGCAGTGGAACTTTCTTGTGGATTTTCACCTCAACAGTATTACATATTTTGGGAGTTAATGTAGCTTGGCAGATGGAACTATGTTTCATTGTCGGTATCTGCTGTATTGTAATTATCTTCAGCAAGCAGAGGTCAGTTATTAGTGATACAGATTTAAGAAGAAAAAAAGGAATTATTATGAGTATGGAAACAAAATCTAGTCTTTTTTCCTCTTTGTTTTATAAAAAGAGAGTATTTTTAATTTATCAGATATTATATGGTTTTTTGAATATGGTATTTTAAATAATTTGTATCCAGATAATTAATTTTTATCAAATATTTTCTCTTGAACATTAAGCCATCTTTCACACGTTTACACATGTTGTGCAGTATTTCCCAAAGGTGATTCATTTAAAATTCTTGATTTCATTTCTTAATATTGAAATGAATCTGATTTAGAAATTCAAAAGTTCTTTGAAGGACTTCTCATTTTGCACACATCTCAACTTCGCTAACATGTAAATTTCTTTATTCAGGTCAAAATTTGAAATGAATGCTGATGTTATGACTGGGTTATTAAATAGAAAGACTTAATCAAGTGTAGCCTGCAATGTCCAGTAACTTATAATTAACTCAGTATTATTCACTTGCATATTTTAATGCCCTTAAAAAATGTAATCATAAAAAATATGCTACATTTTCTCTATTAGAGATGTGATAGCAGAGGAAAGGAAAAGAAATTAGAAGAAGAAATAAATAAAGGAAAGAAAAAAAATCTTTGAAAATTGATTTTTTTACTTTTGTGTCTGTAATTAGATTAGCTAATAAAAAAGTACTGTAATTAGAAAGCTTGCCAAGATGTAGCGTTAGAAAATGTTTTTTGTTCTATAGTGTATTGTTTTCTACTGTGATTAATAAAAGAGTTCTTTTCATAATTTAATCTTTAATTTCTTTATCCGTGTGATTAGATTAGCTAATCAAAGAATAATGGAACTAGAAAGCCAGATTGAAGATTTACATGCTAAGCAGTCTACAGTTACTGTTCAGGAAGATTCTGAATTAAAACAGAAACTGAGTTCTGCAATTAAGAGGCAAAAAGAAACAGATGTCGAAATACAAAATTATAATGTGACAATAGAGTCTCTTGAAAGTCAGATTGAAGCATCAGGTAATGGTCTGTTTTTCCATGAGTAATATATCCTTTTTCCCCTAATTTCACGCACGCACGCACGCACGCACACACACACACACACAATTAAAGGAACTAGCTCATAATATTATTTTCATAAATTAAAAGTGAGAATTATTTCTAGTTTAATGAATTTTTTGTGTAGGATTCTGTTCTAATGAAACTGCATGGAAATATTAACCAATTTTTAATGCCCTTCAAAAAATTTCTAATCATAGAAAATATGCTTCATTTTCTTTATTCGAGATGTGATAGCAAAAGAAATTAGAAAAAGAACTAAATAGAATAAAGAAAAAATAAGAAAATTCTTAGAAAATTAATTTTTTAATTTTATGTCTAATTAGTTTAGCTAATTAAAAAGTATTATAATTAGAAAGCTTGTTTAGCATTTGAAAACTTGTAAATTGCTTAAATGAAAATTCATTTATCAAAGCATTTGTAACAAAATTATAAATAAAAGAATATTATAGACTAGTAAATCACAAAAGAATATTGCTGAATGTGAGTAATGGGGAAACTCATCTTCGAATTATTTAAATTTAGTTTTGAGCTGACCCCATAATGAAACCGAATTTCCCATCATAGAAGACATTCCACTGTTAGAAATAATATTAATGACCTTGTCGTGCTTCCATTTTATCCTTCGGTTAGTTATAAAGTTGCATGGATTCTCCACAAATTCAGTTTTCAGGTCAGTTTCTCCCCTATCAATAAAATTCACGGTTTAACTCTAAAAGATTGCGTTTCTGACTTTAATTCTTGGGCAATTTGTAGTATATCGTGTCAGTGTGGCTTGAGATATATTGGCCAAACAAAAAGAGTGTTAAAGTTTCGTATCAAGGAACATGAATCTTATGTCCGAAAGGGCGAAATTAACAAGTCTTCAATAGCGTATCATAGTTGGAAATTTAATCATAATTTTGACTTTGGATCTGCAAAAATTATCCAAAAAGCTTCTTCCGTTGGTGAATTGGATTTTCTTGAGGCTTTTCATATTCACAAAGATTTAGCAAGTTTAGTGAACGATTTTAAGTCTAATCCAGTCCTTTCTAGCGCTTTTAAAATTCTATTAACATAATTCTTGATTACTATTTTTGTCGACAGATGGCGTTGCCTCCTTGCACGTGGTTCTACCCGAAGGTATAAAAAAACCATTACTTAGGTTGCTTTCCCTTTCTAGATATTTTGTTCTCTGGATGAGGAGGGACCTGTAGCTGTCCTCGAAATCGATTGAGTGTTTTTAGTAAATGTATGCCAAATACAAGGTTGTTTCAGCGAATTTAATTTTCAATATGTCGAAGGCTACAACTGTGAGATTCTGAATGGTGGAAATAGAAGGCAATTTAATTGAAGATATATGGGAAATGCCATATGTTTATTGCTGTTTTGTTGTAATATAACTAAGTCATTTTTAAAATGCTTATATATTCATTACATTTATAATCGTGGAAATTTCACAGTAGACAGTATTTTATGACAGGCTATTTCTGATTATTTGTTTACAAATTATTCATCACCAAAAAGTTCGCAAAATTTGTCATATTTTGTGCTGATCATGTGAAAAGAAATGTTATTGTTATATAATAGATTTTGTTTATTAAATTTGAGGTGAATAATTTTTTAAAATCTGTTTGTATATGTGCGACTTTACTTTTCTGCTAATTGCATTTACTACTTTTAATTTGAAATTGCGTAATCAGCAACATACTGTAAACAACATAAAATGTGCCTAAAAAAGGAAAACATAGCATATGCAATAATGAAAGTACACTTTAAGTTTGTATGCTATTATTTTCATGCTATTAATGAAGTTCTTTTACATTAAGAACTACATTTTTATTGTAAATGTTACATATTGAAACATTGGAAATTTATCGATTTATTATTATGAATGGTAAAAAACATTTGTATGTACATTCATTATTATAAATGGTATTCATTACATTAATACTAATAAACATACATCAACAACTTCTAAACAATTGCATCTCTCTATCTCTATATGCATGTAAATATATGACTTATTAGATATGTATATATAAATATATATGTATTGAATAACATTGAACATTTCTAAAAAGTTTATTTGAAGTTACTTCTAATTCGTATAATGATCATGCAATTGGCAGCAGCTGTAGTCATCAATTCTTTGCATATTATCCTGGGTATGGAATACACAGTTGAAAAATAATTGAAGTGCGTTTTGTGCATTGGACTAGCCATCAAAATTCACCCATTTACACACAACCTTTGCAGTTGTAATTTAGTTGGGAATTTAAAAGAGGGGGGGAACTGAGCAGATAGCATTTATGGAATATTTATCATATATTAATTGTAATTTAAGTTTGAATTAGGCTTTTTTATTGGGCTCTTTGATCTTCTGGATTCTGTTAATTGTGCAGAATCTGTGGCTGAGATCATACTGACATTTCGTATTGCATTATTCGATACTTTTAATGAAATTTGATTGTTTCTACGAAATTCGTGTTGATCTCTTGAAAGTTTGTGTTTGGGGTGTTCAAGGAAGACCTCTATATCTTCGAATGGTTCCTCACATTCACACTTTATTTTTCAGAAGAATTTTATCCATATTGACACTGTTATAATAATGTAATAATTATCTTTATAAATCTAGTGCCATATGTTCTTATATGGTTCAATAACTGTTGAAACAGTGTCTTCTAATTTTTTGCCATCAGCAGAAACTGATTAATAGACTGTCAGTGGTTAAACGTTTGGGAGAAAAAGCCGATTTATAGGTTATCGATCGGTAAAGTGTTAATTTTTTTTGTGCGGAAGTCGAGCATTTTTTATTGTATTTTTTACAGTGAGTATAATTTATTACAAAATGTAACTAACTGTAGGAACAGGTGACCATATAAGAAGCAGGTTTTATTTTTACAAATTTATTTTTTTATTAAAAAATGGCAAATTGTGAATATTTGTGTCATTTAAAACATTTTTGTCACTGGAAGTATGTCTGTAATCAGTGGTTGCATAATCAATAAAGGTTGCATAAGGACTCTTATGCACATGGTGTATATTTATGACTAATCTTTTCTTATTTAATTAAGAACTGTTACTTGCTAGAGCATGATCGTAATTCTTGCAGATGTGTAACTCTTTATGCATTTGTGTAAAAACCATCAATGAGTGATTTTTTTTATTATTCCCCCCACCTTAAAGTAAATCAACAACAACAAAAAAAGTTATTTTTTTGAAATGTGTGTAATCGCATTTCTCAGTTTTTATGATAGATAAAAATGTTTCTCTTAAATTTTTGTAATATAAATTCATTTGAAAATAATTTGGAGAAAAATTACCTGTTGTATAAATTCTGTTACCAGGCTGTTTGTCTGATCTTTAGTATTGTAATCCTTTGTTAAGCGTATTTTTTAAAAATTTACTTTCAATTTCTATTTTGTAATGTTATTATGGATATATATTATGTGCACGTAGAAAATGTGTTACTTGATACGGTTATATTATAATTACATATAAATTTGTGTATTTCAGTTTGTAAAAATCAGCAGCTACAAGAATGCTTGAACCGTAAAGATGAGGAAATGAAGGCTATGGAAGAGCGATACAGGCGATATTTGGAAAAGGCCAAAAATGTACGTTTTCAGAATTTTTAAGACGTATTTATTAGATGAAAAAATCTTAAACTTTGAAAAAAATAAATGAATAGATTTGACGTGCTGTATTGCAAAGAAGCAGTAAAAATCCATGATTACAAAGAAATTTGAATTGAATGGAAGTCACTAAGTAAGGTGCTTAACTCTGCTGATAAGAAAGAAGTTTCACTTATGTAATTATGGAGCACTCTTCCATATATATCTGCTGGCCATACTCAGAAGGTTAACAAATGCTGTGAATTAAGGAAATCTTTTTTTCGGAGGGGGGAGACATTTTACTTTTTTATACTATATTTTGTTCTAGTGTTGTTAAACATACTGTCATTTTTTATTTTTTATTTAATGTTTGTTCATAATTTAAAATGCACACAAATTTTGAGTAGAGTATGTATCTACTTATTTCTATTAAAAACGTCCTTGCCAAAGAAAGTGAGAAGCTTGAGATTACTTTTGCAAAAACACAATGGAAGTACTTTTAAAGTTTAACTTTTAAAGGCTGTTGTTGATGAAGAGAGGGTTACATTTTAGAATACAGTTTTGTAAATTTTGTTCTTGCTTCCCATAGTATTTGTGAAAATCAGATTTTATCCCCACTGTGTTTGTTGAAAACTTGATTTGTTACAATCTTTTTCCTCACCAGTGTTAAAGCTACTGTATCATAAAGCTGCCCAACCTTTATGTGAATATGAACTGCCCCTCTCCCATGCAAGTGAGTTCATGAAATACTGCTGCACAGAAAAAATATAAAATAATAATTTGATAATGTAATGAATAGGTAGCTCATGATTAGCTGAAACACACACACTAGACTCTACGCTGGACAGCCCTAAATGCATGGCTTCAGAAACGTCAGTAAAAGAAACGTGCATTACAGATAATTATTAATTATAATTGTAGTTTTGTTTTGCCTATGTTTTGGAACAAGTGGGAATATTTAATAAGTTTCCTAAAATATTTATGGAACTAAACCTACGAGCAAGTTATGTTACATCGCAGGCAGTATAATGTCATCCAGTTCAGAACCTTCCAGATTGAAAAACTGAACTGAAAAATACTGAAATCATACAGAATTCACCACTGCTGATGGATAAAAATAGCCTTCGTAACATTCATCATTGAATCCAGAAATTTTCCATTTGCTCAGGTTTGTCTGTTCATTATATATATATATATCTTCTAAGAATAATTCATCATTATCATTGTCTTTGATAGAAAGAATTCATTCTGAATTATATGTAGTTTATTGTGAGGCTTATCAGAGCTGGTATGGTTGAAGCTATAATATTGCATGTTGATCTTGCATTTGTTTCCCAGCAGGCTGGCTTGCATAGGGCTTTCATGGTTCACTTTTCCATGTTTGATGCAAATGTAAGACATTTCCTCTTATAAGTTCTCTGTAAAAGCATCATTTTCTTAGGCTGATAACCCTGAAGTATGTTAGTGTAATTAATTAAGCAGACAATTCTTGTAAAATGCAGTATGAACAATTAGTTCTAAAAAGATGAAAAAGAAATATAGGTCATGAAATAGGAATTCTGTCATGAAAAAAAATATAGGGAATTAATTTTAAAGCTATTTCTGTAAAAGGTGTACTTATGAATAAGCTTTGTGGCATATTAATTTAAAATAAAAACGTTACATGCTGTGCAGTTCAAGTTGTAGACACTTTTTCTGAAATGCTGGCACATTAGAGCAAAACTGTAGTTGATTCCATGAATCAAATGAAATTATATGCATGCTTCATAGAATTTTAAACTCATTTTTTTAGTTACTTGCGAGAGATACAAGTTAGACTTTTGGATGTATAAATTTTCATATAATTTTGTATTATATGACTTCTGTATCTTGGAATTTAGGGGAAATTTCTGATCTGAAATTTCTGAAAGTCATGTTTCATGGTCAGAGGAAATGCATATGTGCGATTTTATTATTATGTTGTATATTTGGAAATATGAATGGTAATTACTGCAGCCAGGGATTTTAATGTCCCTGTAAATGACCCAAACTTCTATGACTTCATATAATCATAATGCATTTAAAAAGCATTATGCATTAAAAAGAATTCATGTTTATATTCGTTCGTGTTTGTTGGCAGTAAGCTTTTCTTATGTCAATTTATTTGTAAGAAAGCTGTGAAAAATTAGGCAGGGAATGAGTGTAAAGTTTACAATTAACCAGAATGCAACTAGTTTTATTATATTATTGTAACTGAATATTAACCTCATTTTTTGTCATCATGCTAAATGGAGCATATTTGTATTTTTAAGGTTCAGTTATTTGATTTACGTTAATTTATTGCTCTTCATGTCTTTGTAAGCATATGTATCTCTAAAAGTATTTCCATTGTGTTTTCTAACCAAAAAAGTGAGAATGTTAATAAACAGTTGAATGCTGCATTGAAGTTGCTTGAAAACTTTCTCTGGAAGAATTACATTCTAAAATGCAGACAACAGGTGTTTTGATTGTGGGATATATTTTAGCAAAAACATAAGAAAGTTAAATTTTCATAGGGGTCTTATGCTCTAAAAGTGATCAAGAAAATTATTTTTCTCAGCAGAATGAGTAAAATAGAAAAAATATAAATTCTTATATGATAAAAAGTACCTGAAATATCCGGTATTTGAATTTTAAGGGATCGTATAATAATTCTGAAGTCGGTATAATTTTTTAAGGCTAATTTTGCCAGAACTCTTCTGTAGATTTTTGTCGGACAAAGGAAGGGACAACTTAATACCGTCAATTGGGAATTGTCAGTCGAGAAGGCATGATTAAATATTAAAATTATGTGCATTTTTATTCTTGTATGTCATATGCCAAAAATTGTCAGCGAGCAAGTCCATCTTAATTCATTTCTTAAACTGAAACCATATGTTTAGAACTAGTCATAAATCATTTTCAAATACCCTGCATAGCTATTATATAACCATGAGCCATAATGTATATTTTTGTCCTAAAATTGATAAAGGGCTTTATTAAGCATTACTAATGTACAGTAATAAAAATATCTTTAGCATAGTTTTTCATTCATATCTTCATATTAAGAAAATACTATGATCATTATTTTCTCTCCCCAGGTTATTAAGACATTAGATCCAAAGAAGAATGCATATTCACATTTGGATGTAGTATCTCTAAAAGCACAGCTACTAGAAAAAGAAAAAATTATTTCTAATTTAGAGGTGATTTTTTTATTTTAAGAACGTCTTAATTTTTTAATACTGTGCTCTATAAATTTTAAGGCTATTATTATTAAAAAGCTGTTGAAGTGTTTTTAGTATTATTAGGTAATTTTGGAAGCTTTATGTAAAATACAGTTAAGAAGCTTTTTTTTTTTAAAAAAAAAATTATCTGTGTTCTTATTAAAATGTGTTCTGGATATAATATCAAGGAAACAGCTATATGTAGTCTGTGAAATAAATACATGAACTGATATCATAAACAGTATATTTTACAAAATTTGGGTACATTAGTTTTATCCCTTTCAAAATACTACCCATTTGTAGCAATACACTATCCATTGTTTAACATATCCCAGGATGTCTTCAGAAATCTGGCACTTCATGTACTTTGTATTATAGGTAGGATGATCTGAGACTGACATGTCATCCCAGTGCCATCCCCATGATTATTTTACATATCAGAAACAAAAAAGAAATCCATGGGCTAAGTGTAGTGAATAGGGAGGATGATATGGCATTGTGATCAAATTATGGGTCAGAAACTCATTGACAATCACTGATGAATGAGTGGGTGCATTGTCATAATGCAGCAGCCATCCATCCACACAAATTTGATTGCACTCAACACACGCGATTTCTTCAGGGTTTGAAAACCTCCACATAGAAGGCCATCATTCACCGTTTGTCCTGCAGGAAGAAATTCATCATGGACAACACCATGAATGGAGAGAGAGATAGGGAGATACGACTGAATTTTGGTTTGCTTTTTTGACGTTTTTCCTGAAGAGTCCAGAAGTTAAAGATTCTGGTTCTCCTAGATCCAAATGTATAACTACTGTTAAAGGTCTGGAGTTAAGAATAGTTTCCACTTCTATTGACTGTCTGTAATTCCCTGAATGTCAAGGATTATTGCCTAGGGTTAGAGTTTTCAGGGACTAAACCATACACTCCCAGAATCCTCCCCACCAAGCTACTGTCTTAGTTATAAATTTCTATTTGATCCCATTGATCGTTTAGAGAACTTGTCTTGAACTTTGTCTTTCATCACTTGGATCAATAAAAGTAATTCGTTTTTCGCTCTTTTAAAGGTTTTGGCATTTTCTGTATACATTATTTGGCACAAACCCCTTTTCGCTATGAGTCGTCTAAATGCAAGCAAAAATTTTACTGTGCAAAGATCAGCTGTAAGTTCTAAATGCAGGGCTCTAGTTACAGCACATGTAAACGGTAAAACGTATCTCTTAGATACTTCTGTTCTATTTTTGTTGTATAGTGGGCCAGTGTAGTCTATTCCTGTATTTTTTGAATGAGACGGCTTCTCAGCATCTATCTGGTGGGTGGAGTTGCCATATCTTGCATCACAGGTTTCGTGCGAAATATTTTGCAGACGTTGCGGATGTACAGAACACCTTTAATTTTCCTACAAGCCTTTAGTAACCAAGATTTGTCATTTATTTAATTTAAAGAGTGCTATTCCTCTATGTCCTGCTGCCTGATAACTATGAAGCATAATTAAATCAGTCATGATTTTTGTCAGGCAACATGATTGGATGTGCTTGTTTGTAATTCAGATTTGAATCTTGTAACTGTCCACCAACACAAATAACGCCTTTTTTGTGTACAAATGGATTAAGGAATTTCAGTTTTGATTCCCAACTTAATTGCTCATTGTTCTTTAATGCACTATTTCCTTTGGGAAATTTCACTCCTGAACACGTTTGAACCAATAAGTTTCTGCCATTTCGAATTTGGTAACCTTCAGGCTTCCAGATAATTTCGGGAAATTTCTAACATTATTAATGAACCTCAAGTAACATGCAGTAATTCAGTAAATTTGTTGTAAATTGCTGTAACTTTGGCCTTTAAATAAATTTTCAGAAGGATATGTGACGCTTCAATTTACAAACACTTCGGTCCATGATTTCTTCAGTTCCTCATTGGAATCTTCAGTGTTCCTTGTGGAGTGTATATTCAGTTTTGGCCAGTGGTCCATTTCTTCTTTTAACCACACGGGCCCTTTTCTGTTCACTGTTCTGTTTCAAATGTTTGACCATTTCGTCTCTAGTTAGCAATTCAGCTGGATTATCTTTACCAGGCTATAGCTCCAGTTCAACACATTTGAATTCTTCTGTATTCTCTGTTTTGTACGAATGGCTTCCATCTTTTCACATTACTGTGAATCCAGTGTAATGTTATACTAGAATCAGTTCACATATATACCATTAAGTCAATGCCCTGAAGTTTCTATTGGATGTACTTTGACAAGCAGGAGCCTGTCAAAACACCCATCATTTCCAATCTGGGTAGTGATAATTTTTTCTAAGGTGCTACTTGTGATTTTGATTTAATGAAGCTTGTGTAAATGACTCCATTTTTTGAATAACAAAAATACAGAACAGTCCCATAGACCTGTTGACTTGCATTTGTGCAACTGTAAAACATACTTCATGTCCCTATTCCCAGCTCCTGAAAACTGATTTCTTGGTATTTCAAAACTAGAAATATGAGCTAATTTGTCACACCAGCTTTGCTAGTTATGTATGAGGTTTTCTGATATTTCAATGTTCTGTGATATCTTTTGTTCCCATAAATTTTGCAATAAAATTTAAGCTCAAATTGTGTATAAATCCAAGTGGATCAAATAAACGTCCTATAAGTCTCAAGATTTCTCTTTTAGTTTGTATGTTATCTATCCTTTTGGAATTGTTTACCAAATCGTCAATTTTTATCTGAAATGTATCATTTGACCTTTTCCATGTATACCCTATACTTTAGTACAAGTTGAATCTTGTGCAAAATCTGCATTCCATAGTTTTTGTAAATTTAATTTGTTTTCCACTTTCACATGTTAAATCCATCTTCTTTCTATATGATTTAATATGATCTGATTCCTTGAGTGTTTCTTGTTCTTCATCTGCTCCAGCAATTAAGTCATGCACATATATATTTTCAGTTAGCATGGAAAATACGTTCATATACTATGACTTTTATTTCTCAGCGTGTACATTAAGAATTGCTCCAAGAAGAAACGGACTAGATGTTGCCCAAAAAAAATACCCCTGTGATACGAAGAGCCTTTATTTTTGTTCCATTTAATTCACCTTCGTTCCATAGAAACTTTACTGCATTTCTGTATTCATCAGCAAGAGACATCTGCAAGAATGCTTGCTTAATGTCAGCTGTAAACACAATTCGATTTTGATGGAATTTAAGGATCAGTGCCAGTATATTTAGACATATCTTTGGATCAGAATGTAAACAGTCATTTAATGACAAAAAAATTTCCCGCATGTGACGAAATGTCAAAAACCAATGGAGTTTTATAGTGTCTTTATTTTCACTTATAACTGCTCGATGTGGCATAAAATACATTTTTGTTATTTCAATGTTAGTCTCTTCAGCAATTCCTCCTTTTAAATATTTATTAATTGCTGCACGCTATCTGTCATAGAATTGTTGATTATTCTGAAATTTAAGAGTTAATCTCTTAAATCTTAATTTTAGCAATCTTAAAATTATCTCCTAGTTCGTTTGAATTATGATTCCATAAAAGGTGAATAATATAACGATTGTTTTCAAACTTCACAGACCTTTCTGAAAATCTCGAAAACTGAATTATGTTCTAATTTGAGTTCCTTATCAGAATCTTAATTTATCCCCATAGATTCTAACTCCCAAAAATTTTTCAGCAAATTAGATCTTGATTTGTTCTGTTTAGCTTCATTATTATGAACTATGACCTTCGTAGTATTCACACTAGTTGTTGAAATTCCATAAACCCTTTCTATTCCACTAATGGTCCAACCTAATTTTCTTTCAACTGCTGCTAAAGAATTAGACAATCTGTGGACTTCGCCCATAACTGTTCTCCAATAGAAATCCACTACTACCAGTAAAGAAATTTTCAGTGTTTTATTTCCTTGTCCCCATTAGTAAAGATCTTTTACATTCCATTTGAATATCAGAATTCATTGGAGTATTATGTTGTAATTGCTCCCTAATAAAACCTTTCCTTTCAGAAAGTTCGTTCTACATTCCATGCTGAGATGAATTTCTTTCTGCACTTTATTAAATTTTAGTTAATAACTGTTCTTGAAATGAAAACTCAGAATAAACAAAACAGTTTTAATTTTTGTAAATGTCAACAGTTTTATTTAAAAGATACAAAAATATTAGCTATTCTCTCACAAAATGTATTACATGCCCCAGAAATCTTTAGAATATCATTCTAACACTGCCACTCTGTGAAAACACAACTGTTTTTCATTTATTCCTAATTCACGATCTTTACAAGTCCCCCCCCCGCCCATGACAAGCACATTCGTCACCTTAGAGACAGTGTTGCTCAGAGTTCACAGAGAGTGTCTGAAAAATGCAGAAACAAAAAACAGCAACACAATTTCTATTCAAAACAATGAAATATCAATGAGAGCTAAAAAATATGCAGCTCCTGAAATTAAAATGGTTTAATGAACACATACTAACATAAAAAGTAAATACGAAATGTATGCACACTATCAGAAGTTAATACAACAATATTAAATTAATACCATTGGAAGTATGTTAGATTTGTATTGTGAAAATAAGTTTTCTTTATAATTTAATTTTGTTTACGAGTTAGTTAACTGATAACTTTGATAAAGCATCAGCATTTATGTGTGAGCTGCTTTTGTGGTATGTCACCGTTACGTTGTAATGCTAAGGACCAGTGAGACAGTTTAGCACCATGAGGAGCACTTTGGGCCAAGTAGGTGAGGGGATTGTGGTCTGACACAGTTTGCACTCTGGCACCGAAAATCCAAGTGTCAAATTTTTTCAAGTCTTTGATGACACAAAATGCTTCCCTTTCGATGGTTGACTATCATTGTTGACAGGGAGTAGGGAGTTATTATTATTTTTTTTTGTTGAAAGATGCTATGGGCATTTCTTTGCCATGCTCATCTTCTGCCATGGTCATGTTTTCTTTGCCATGTTCATCATTAAACACACTCCAACTGCAAACACAGATCAGATGCTTTTATATAAAGTTGAAAGGGCTTGTCGATATCTCCAAAGTCTTCATCTTGGTCAAAAATAAAAACAGTGTGATCTACATGAGCAATATAAGGTCTTAACTGATTTATGTGTAACTTATTTATATGTTCTCTTATTTTTCCATTTTCCATTTCGACTTTGGCAGAGTGTGGGCTTATAAGTTAGATTAGAATAGCTGGTCCTTGCCAAGTGTTGAACAGTTTGTGTGATGATGATGGCATTAACTCAAGGATGAGTCTCCAACATTAAAAGTCTTTTCTTTAGAATGCAAGTTGTATTTTGAAAGTGTTCTTTTTGAGATATTTTGGAGTTTTCTGATGCAAAGTCATGAGCTTTTCGTAATTTTTCTAAAAGGTCTTGTAGATAATTTCCAGTTGAACAGGAAGCTATGACTGGAATGCTACATTCACCTGTCCACATCTCTTTCAGCAAGGATAAGGTTCCTAGTGGTATTCTTCCATACACCATCTGGAAGGGAGACAGGTTCTATTCCAGCATTCGATAGGACCCATACTCTTGGGGTGTCCTGGAATGGAGAATCGTGGAGATACACCAAGCAGGTCCTCGAAAGCTCAGGTGGGTTTAGCTGTGAAATTAGTTCCCCGGTCAGAACAAATCATTTTTGAAAATCCAGTTTGAGAAAAAATATTTCCGTCAAAATGCTGCATTTTTTTTTTTTTTTTTGCATTTATCTCTTTGACAGGAGTGGCTTTTGCCCATCTGGTGCATAGATCAACTGCCTATATCACAAACTGATGATCTCTTCTGGATTAAGGTTCTAGTGGTCCGATACAATCCACGCTCCATACTTCAAAGGGTGCTTTCGGTCTAACGATAGGTTGAGTTGGGACTCTATATGTAATTGTCCTTCTCAGTTGCCATTCTTTACAACTTTTGCAGAACTTTTTAACATCTTGCTTAATAGGAGGCCAAAAAAATGAGTACTTGATTCATTGAATTGTCTTTTTCTGAGTCCATTGAGGGATTTCATGTGCCATTCTCAGAACTTCCTTTCTTTTTTCTATAGGTAACACCACTTGCTTAATGTTTTAACCACAGATATATTCGTCAAATAATGTTATTATCTATTCGTGAAATTTATGTTATGTTGCATACGAATTTTCATTCTTATTCACCCATTCAAAAACTTTTTCAGAGTCTCATCTTGTTCTTGAAGTGCTCTAAATTCTAGTTTTATTCTGTTTGTTGTTTTCACAGTTTCTATGTCTCCTTGGCAAATCTGATTACCAGCAGCTAAATTTGAAGTATTGTCTTCAGCTGGTGAGGATTCGCCATCTGATTCTTCGCATTGTAAGGAAGATGCATCCCACTGACGATCACTGTGACAGTTCAGTATTTTTGCAGGGCATTTCATAAGCTGAAGAATTCAGCAACAACTAGTCAACTAGCTTTTTTAAAACAGCACTGGTAATGGGCTCACTACTGTGAAGATCAATTTTCATCTGGAAAATTTTGAGTGGAGCAATTTCGTTTTCACCAAAAGCAGGAATCTCTTTTACTGTCTTCTTTGCAAGATATGTCATCAACCAATCTCTCACAGACACTGAAATTTGTGATCCCATGTCTGTGATTCCATTTAGAACAATATCTTCATTTAACTTTGACAAGTTTCAAATCATCTATGTTTCTAGATATGTTTGTAGATTTTGATACCGGAATTAAAGATCCTTGCAGTTAGCACTTGTGGTTTTTCCTTTTCTGCAAGGGGTGCTTGTGTTTGGATTACGTTGTTTTGCTGTATTGCAGGAGTATTTCTTGATACCTGATTTTTGGTGTAGAATTTAGATGTATGACCTTCTTTCTCACAATTATAGCAAGCTAGTTTGGAAGTTGGCTTTTGTGGCTCGGCATTACTTATGGTATGGGTATACTCTTGGCATCTTCTGAGCGGAGAATGATTTGTTTTTGAAAGCCCTTCGTGGAAGTCGAGAACGAGGTTGCCACTTTTCATTAGTTTTGTCTTTTGATGGACCAGCACCAGTCTTTTTTGAAGCATAATGAACACTGTCATATTCGTCAAGTTTATCAGCTAATTTGGTTCGAGAAACAAACTTCACTCAATCGTCAAGAATATGGTCTCTTACTTCATGAGACACTTTTTTCTTAATTTGGTCTGTGATAATGAGGTCTTTTAACCTGGCAAAGGCTGTGATTTCAAGGCCATTGATCCATTCTTCAAAATAGCAAAAATCCCTCCATTCTTTTTCAGCGCTCTTTTCATACATCACAAACTTTTTTCCAAAGCTTTCAGGATTTCATTTAAGTCCGTTCAATAAGATGGCCTTAATGTACTCGGAATCTTCAAAATTTTCTTTAGATTCTCTACCAATTAGTTGAATGATTTCAGATAGCAATAAAGTCAATAAGCATGATATCCACTCTTTAGGATCAATTTTTGTTCATTTAGCTTATCTTGCAAATAAGGATAAATAATGCACGATATCATCGTCTCTTAATTTGAACTTAGGGATAAGCTTATTTAAATCGAAATTATGTTGCCCACTTTCATTTATCAATGGAGTTTATATTAGTCGAGTTGTAGAGACATTAGGTTCTTTCGAAGCATCAGACATGAAAAATGAGCAACCCCTTCGCCGGGAATCGAACCACAGACCTCTCGGTTGCACGTCGAGCATGCAGACCACTACACCACGAAGGCATGTGAAGAAGGCGGGAGAAATACCTTATATACTCCCCCTTTTAAAGGATGACTGGGGTTTTGGGAACCCAGTCGCCAAATCGTGGTGGTGGAGAATCATCATCCACCACCTTTTTAGTTCAGGCGCCAGTGTAGAGGCATTAGGTTATTACGAAGCAGGAGACGAGAAAAATTAACAATGCCTTCACTGGGAATCGAACCACGGACCTCTCGGTTACACGTCGAGCATGCAGACCATTACACCGCGAAGACATGCGAAGAAGGCGTGAGAAATACCTTATAGAGTAAGAGATTTAATTTCGAGTTTCTCCATTTGCTCTCTTTTATGCTGTGCTTCTAATTCTTTTTTTCACTGCTTTTCTTCTATTTCTGCTTTCCGTTGCTGTTCTTCAATCTTTTCTTTCCTTCTCTCTTCCTCAGTTTCTTCTTTCCTTTGCAGTTCTTCTGTTTCTTTTCCTCTGTTCAACAATCATTAAAAATATTTCTGTAGCAAATGCTTCATCGTATGTGTTATTTTAAACTATTTTATTTTGCATTGCTACAATTTTCATACTTAGATCCACTTGAATTTCTAATTGAGCAGCTAAAACTGACAAATCCTTTTTCCCACGTCCCATAAAAGCTATAATTTGATTCAATCTTTAAAAATGTAATAAAGAAAACCTTATTTCTCATTAATACTTCCTTAAATTTTCCCTTTAGTTAAAGTATGAACTCTAATTGAGTTTTATTATAATTAATTTAGTTAATTTCACTAATTTTGTAAGATTTTCTTTTAAATGCAGTTTAAAGAGTGAATCATTTGCATGAAAAACAATTCAACAATACGAAGTATGATGTCAAAGATTATCAAAATAGAACAAAGCAACCACAGTTTCATAATATGTTTTTAAAACAACCGCTTGAACTCGTAACTTCTTTCTGCAATAAAGGCATTTTGTGCCCCCACCTGCAAAAGAAAAGTTAAATTTTTGCAGTTATCTCTTTCGTTGGGGGGGGGAGAATCGTTTTTATGTGTGACACTATTACAGCTGGCTGATGCATCACAAGACTTCTTAACTGTATTCAAAGTTAGCAAATTATTCATTGTGTGAATCTATTATTAATTCCTTGTGACCGAAGCAATCTTTTAATATTTTCACAGCCTTCTAGTTTTCTGCTGTTAATGTTAACCCTTGTAAAGCAGTTTTGGCATCAGAAATAAGATTTGACTTTAAATAACTAAATTTATCTACTGCATATAGACTTTCATTTTTGTTTACAGCCATATGCCCCAAACCCAAAATTTTAAGAGTTTAATTTTGTTTTATGATTCAGTGAGAGTTCCACATCAAGTAGAACTAGCACTGTGTGGCTTAGTATCTAAATATCTTTTCGCGCATAATTTCCAAACAACAAGTCTGTTAGAATAGAAGAGAAACACGCGAATGTGACAATGAAAATCGCTGAACCAACCTTGTATTTCGCGTACATTTATTAAAACACTCAATCGATTTCGATGGCAGCTACAGATCCCTCCTCATCAGGAGAATGAAATTCCTAGAAAAAAGTCTATCTTTATATTCTTGTCTAGAATAAGTCTATCTTTATACTCTTGTCTAGAAATTATTTCATCTTCTAAACTCTTTACATCAGTTAAACTTGCGGTTTTCTCTTTTGTATATAATTAAGTGTATAAACAATATGTTTATCCACTAAAATTAGTTTTTTACTAATTAACTTAACAACCATTTCTTCAGCTACACATTTATCATCCTTATTAGCAATTTCTGTTTCTAACTTATTTATGAGTTTCATGATTAATGCTGTTAAAGCAGCTCGTTTCTTTTTAAATTTTTCTAGAACCATTTTTACTCAAAGCAAAATCTCTTAAATTTCAGTTCAAATGCAACCTAGTGGGTTTATTAATTACCAACCTTTATTAATTTCAGGGAAGGTATTACTTTTGGATACCTGAAAAGGTTTTATTTTGTAAATGAATTGTTTTATATTAAATAGCTACATGAAATACTTATTTTTACTGTCATAAAGTGAAATTAACTAAAGAATTTCCTATAAATGGCATGAGTAAACAAGAAAAAAAAAAAAAAAAAAATATCTAAAGTAACTTTGTGGTCAAATTGATTGAATTTACGCAAGTTGTTGCTTTCAACTTGTTTCGTAATTTTGTTAAGGAATTAAGACATTTGACATTTCTTTTTTAAATTTCTGATAGTATTGCAGTTTTTATATTTATTGCAGTATGTAGTATTGTTTGTAAAATACTTTTAATTTTTAGAAGGAAGCAGATAAAGCACGAGCTTTGCATGACATGGAAGATAAAATTATTACAACAGCATTTTATAATTTAGTAAGTAGTTTAGAAAGTGTCTTACTCAGGTAATTTTTAATGTTTATGCTTGTTATTTAAATATGGCTTAAGAGTTTCTAGTTAAAATGTTCTAATATGCAAATTTCTTTTCATGAAGAAATTTGTTGCATATTAGTAATAAATTCCTTAGAAATAAATCTGCATATTAGTAATAAATTCCTTATGAAGTCTTAAATGTTTCATGATAAATTTTTGATTATATGGTGTATTGCATTACATAAGTGCCGATTAGTTTGTCTCATAAGCGCAGAGTTTAATGTGTGATAGGAATGAATGAAAGAGTTTAATGCGAGATATAAATGAATGAAACAATCTTTTTCATTCATGAATTTTTGTTTGTAATACGTAAGATTTTAATGCTAGAGGATCTCGTTTGTATCCACCAAGTGAAAAGTAGAGTGTGCGTACAATACTTTTCCGAGGCTTCATTTACGGTTTTTACGCTTTGAGAATTATTTTGTATTTGCATCAAAGAACCTAGTTTCACAAAGCTGTTGGTGCAAAGATACAAACTGTAGTGTTTTGGTATGTGTTCTGTTAAAGAACCATACATAGTATAGGTTTAAAAAAGGCACCCTGTATTGTCAGAGTGTTTGAGAAAAGCTCTTTGTAACACATGAAGTTGATGTTATGAATTCTGATGGGCAAAAATAGTGAATTGCTGTACTTGGCTAAGAATATCCCCTAGCATAATCTGCAGACGTACGTTTTCTGTGTGTGTTATTAAGATGCCTAGTATGGAAGGGATGGGATGAGAGTAGGTTGAAGCATTGTTATGGTGCTACTTATAGTCTTACTCTAAAATAGGTCCTTCAGAGTCACAGTAACCCTTCCCTCATTTTGCTCATGTGTTGTCATCACCACACAGAGAGAATAAAGAGGATGCAACTTTTTCCCCTCATCTGTTAGTGCCATGGTTATGAGTAATGGTTTGGGGAAGGAAGAATGATTGTGATGTGCTTGTTCTAAAGAAAGAGTCATGCGTCCTTTATGTTTTTATTATTGCATTTTTACGGTGTGTTATGGGAAATTGCTTTGTCAACATTTTTGATTTCTTGCTCCGATGAACAGCACTTGTATTGTAGAAAAACTGCATGGTCCACCATCATTATTCAAACTCATTATTGCCTACTTGGATCTTTCTGATTAAGGTTTCTTCTATTGAAATTATCAAAACTTTTTTTGAATGATACACATTGATCCAAGACTTATCTTTGTCAGTAGATGTAACAGGTATGTTCCTTGTAGCTTCTGCATCTCTTTCTTACACATGTTCTTACTTCTGTAAGGTTGCAGTTCTGAAGCAGTGGAATCTTCTTGCAAGTGCATTGGCATTTCCATTCAACAGTTCTTTGCACTGTGAAATATATGCGATGTGCTGCTCAACTAAACCTGTCTTATTGGCATAAAAGTATTTTTAAATTGACTAGCCTGCTCAATAAAATATTGAAACATTGTTGGTATGCAACATGTTGCTCTTGACTGAGGTAAATTCGTATGGATAGAAATGCAAAGTTTTTTTAGTTAAAATGAATACAAAGTTGATGTTTTAATTTTGCTAATTGTTTTAGACCTAATCATATTTTATTTTGCTTGGGTTTACAGTTGTATCAAAAGCACAACAGCATTTTCAGTATTGCCAGAGTTAGTTTCCTTTCATGTCTATTGTACTGGAGATATTTCAAAAGGTATAAATGATAACAACTTAGGATATTTGATAAGTGCATATGTCAAAATTACTTCATTTCTCGCATTTTGATATCAAAGGACTGAAAAGGTATTTTAAAGTTTCGTCTTACTAAAGGATTAAGGGTATATTTTTAATTATTTTAAACATGGATGGCCAAATGCAGGCAGAATTTTTTAGTTGACATCTAAGTAGTTACTAGCCATTATATACATTAGTTGGCTGTCATTTTATGTAATTTCTTAGCTGTTTCATTGTTTTCTGAGACATGGAGTGCATGCATCCTTTTATACAAATTTGAATCACTTCTAAGTGGATAAGCTGTAAATACTGAGTTTTATTTCACTGTGAAGTTCGCCTGAGAGTTACTCTAGTGGCATTAGATATGTGTTATTTATGCTTCATTTTGCATCACCAGTTCTCTTTATTTTGTCTTACTTAAATATGAAAGTAAAGAATTATAATATTTTATTGTGTGTTTAAAAATTGTGCCTTTACTTTTGTATGGAGCTTAGTTTTTCTCTGCTTTAATTAATACAGCCCTTGTATTTGTTTGCTGTAACAGCTATATTACATAATCTGTTTATTCAAAGCACTGTGAAATGTACAAGATTAATATTATGTAATTAAATTTGCTGGAAGGTTTAATTTTCATTTTTCTAGTAATCTATTGACTATTTAGATATATTATGGTTAAAGCTGCTTATATAAGATTCTGTATTTTTTATGTAATACTAATTACTCTTATTAAGCTTCTGGCCATCCAAAGTGTTAACGCCATGAAGGAATTATCCAAACAGTGTAAAACTTGCATCAGACATATATCACAATGGAATATGTAAATAGTTATGATTTGAGTGTACTGACACATCATTGGCAAGTACAGCACTCTTTACAGTGTGTATAAAGGGAGGGAAAATTGCTATTTTGAATAACGGGAATTGTACTGTCATGAGATTTTTTGTTTGTGCAGCGTCAGTATGTCTCATAGAAAAGCAACAGCATATTTGATCAGGTTTCTGAGTTTGACTGAGGCAGAATTATTACATATAGGTATTGTGGATTATCCTTCTATTGAAATCAGCCATCATGTTGAATTGTAGCCAAGCAACAATCATGCAAATATTTAAGCAGTGGATGTAGAAGGGAACAACTAGGAGCAATTGCATTAGCCTTGTTGCACCACTCCACGAGAAGATAGGTATACTGTGTGCATAGCACTGATGGAACAGTTTGTAACGCCACAATCAGTGTATGCACGAACAGTTCGACATTGTTTACAGTACAGTGAACCATTCAGTAGGCATCCATTGCTTGGTTTACCTTTAACACACAGGTGTTAGAGTTTGCAGTGGTGCACTGAACAGCAGAGATGGACATCCAAATGGCACGACATTGCATTTTCAGATGAATTATCCTTTTACCTGCAGTACCATGATGATCAGATTAGAGTTTGAAGGTACAATGGAGAGAGGTTGCTTGACTGTTGTATTATGCATTATGAAGGTCTTACACTTGATGTGAGGTGGTATTGGATTCAACTCTCGCACCTTCTTAGTACGTATTATTGCTACACTTGCCAGCCAGCACTATATCTCTGAGGTTTTGAAGCATTTCTCATTTCTTATCTTCAGGGCTTGTTTGCAGCCGCATTTCAATAGGATGTTGCACTCAGTGTTAAAGCTTTCTTAGTTCTCCATATTGTATTTTTATGCTGACCTGACGGTTCTCCAGGTCTGTCACCCATCGAGGATGTCTGGTCAATGATTGAAGAATGTCTAGCTCAGCATGCCACACCTGTGGATACGCCAGATGAACTTTGGTTATGTGTGGTGGCAGCAGGAGCTGCTGCTCCCCAAACACACACATCCAAAGTCTCTTTCAATGCTGTGATGTGTAGCAGCGTTATTGACAAATGTGGGGGCTTTCTCATCTTCCTCACCTCAAAGGAGGCTGTATTTTAGGTTAATCAACATTGGTACTATGTATGATCTCTGAAATAAATGCATTTTTGATATATTTTGTTCTTTATGTTGCATTTTGGGTGCCCAGCAGTGTACTCTGACCATCTGTTTTTATCCTTTGTGAGTGTTAGCTGTATATTATAACTATAAACTACAATTACTTAATTTTAGGGTGCACAGCTACAAAAGAGAGTTGCTGAAGAACGTCTTAGTCAAGGTGGCATTGGTCAGACATTTTTATCCCGTCAGAGACAAGCTACTACGAGAAGAATAAATATGAACTCGTCTGGAGTAGCAACCAGGTATAGTTAATAATTAATGGAAAGCTTTAACAGTAATTATGGCACTTCAGCAGTGCATTTTTTAATGTGCTAACATTAGATTAGTGCTTACATTTACACATATTTCTCATAATTATTTTTCTTTCTCTCCCTATTTATTATTTGATGTAAAAATGCAGTTTTCATTTGGAATGCATAGTGAAATGCCTTGAATTGCTTGAGTAACTTAGATCTGGTTCTTAAATATAAAAGAATTTAGTCTTCTGAATGTGAAGTAGAAATGTAAACTAAATACAGAATAAGTCATAAATGGCGTCAAAGTATTATTTTTAATATGCTCTTATGCATTTGAAAAACAGTGTAATTTTAACAGTATATGGATAGGTACTAAGACACATAGAAAGGTGATTAACTGTGAAGTAATTTCTTTGAGTGCTTTGTGTCTATCTCATTTTAACTGCGAAATGGTAAGGAATATGAATAAGATTTAAATAGGGAGAGTGTAAATTATCGCATTGGAAGATCCACAATTCGAATTTTATTGAGGGCAACAATTACTTTCTCATATTTTCTGTTTTAAAAAGGCCTGGAAATCACTCCTATGATGCTCAAACCAAAATATAGGGGGGCGATAAGTCGTCATAAATTGGATTTGGTTGCCTGAGTCTCGTTCTCCACCGATGGTAGCCTTTAAGTGATGGATAATGCAAAGAGTTATCACATTCCACTGTATGTACTTTCAAGGTTGGTTAAGTTATTAGCAGTTCCAACTATCAAATCCCAACAAGGGCATAGATGACTTTCTTTTTTCAGGGTTCAAAATGTTTGAAAACTTCTACATCAGTATGTAACTATTCACTGTGATTTTTTGTCTGAACAGTCATCTGAAATTTTGTGTCCATGCACTAATTCAAACTCATAGCATAATATTTAATGTTGTCTACTGTAGAAAATATGACCCAAGTTTCTCTATTGGAATACCCAGATCATGCTTTATTTTTGCAAATAGTAATGTGAAATATTTAAATTTTGAGTATGAGTTTTAAATTGAAGCTATTCAATTTCATTCTTTTTTAATGTAATCTTAAATTTTGCTGAAAAATTTTCGGAAGTTCAAATTACCTGTATGTCCATTTGTCAAAAATATTAACATTCATTACCATGTTACAAAATCGGCATCTAGCAGCTTCTGCCCCATTGAAGCATAAATTCAATGTGACTTGTAAATCCACACCGAATCCCATTGTTAAACATTAAGGGACACACAAGAAGCATCTCTGCACAAGGAACGCTCCTGAGGTGTGTTTTTTTTTAATGTCAGTATGTCACATTTTTGGGAACCAACATAGTTGTTGATCCATGCTTGAACGTTTAAAACTTTTAAATGGGGCTTTGAAATGAACGTGTTGTTTTTACTAAAGAAAATTGTTACAGGTGTCTGATATTGTTATGACTAGATTTAAAAAAAAAATTGAAAACTAAGCAAAATTTAGAAGTAGAAATAAACTCTTTGATGAAGAAAAATTTTTTTGAAATTTACTTTGTAGGAAAAATCATGAGACAAAGATAAAAACAGGTAGATCTTTGCAGAATTCATTAGCATTAAATTTTTTAAATAAATGAATTTTCACAAAAGTTAGTATACATATCAGCATATGAAACATAAGAAAAATCTATAAAAATATTGTGTGCAGAATTAACATATGCATATAATAAATTCTGTAAATAGCCTGATGATTAGAAGATAGCTGCATAGATACATAGGAAGACATTTACAGGCAGATGTGGTTCTACCCGAGGGTATAAAAAGCCGTTACTGAGGTTTCTTTCCCTTTCTAGATATTTTGTTCTGATGAGGGACCTGTAGCTGCCCTCGAAATCGATTGAGTGTTTTTAGTAAATGTACGCCAAATACAAGGTTGTTTCAGCGAATTTGATTGTCACATTGGCGTGTTTCTCTTCTATTACAATTTTCATTGTTGGACAAAGCAATTCTAGAGGCACAATATTGATACACACATCTTATGTGTGTGATATGCACCCCCACAATTTTCTATAGCTTATGTTTTTAAACAATGGACAGCAGAGGTAAGTGATACATCTTGGCAAAGGAAGAAAAGGAGTGCGCTTTCTGTAAAGCATGACATATATGGTCAAAAGTTTCTTTGATCTAATTGGACGAAAGGTCTCTGCATTGAAGCAGGATTACCTAAGAAAGTATGAAGTGGATTAATATGGAGATGGCAGTCCAACAAAATTATAGACAATTGTCTATAATAACCTATCTTTAGAGCAGAAAGGAGAGATATGCAAATTAAAATGAAGAATTAAGGATCTACTATAAGTTATAAATATACTATAAGTTATAATACTAATCTAATATGGGAAGTGAAATATATGAGAGAATTACCTAAGGATTGTAAGAACCATGATCCCTTGCCTATTTTCATTTTTATGAATTTGCAAAATTTTATAATATACATATGGAACAGAAAAAGTAAAGTTTGAAAAAACCAAAAACAGTGAAATCCAAAGTTAATCCTTTCTTATTTAAAGCTCCAAACAGAACTTGTCAAGGGAAATGTGTTTTGAAGCTTTAAACAAAGTCAATTAACTGAACAACAAGAACCGGTTTCATTCCGATCAACTCACTGAGACCTCTATCGTGAATTAGTATAATGTTTATTAATTCTAAAAATTTTTTATATACAATAATTCAAAAAATCTATACAAGTTTGAGGCTCTCATTGAGTTGGTCTCTTTTCCCTACCAGTTTTTGTTGTCCGAACACAAAAAGAAACAAATGTTACAAGGAAAACATTTTACATGTAATGACGAAATAAAACATTGATAATCAAGGGAAAAGATTGGATGAATTACAAATGAAAGAAATATCAATAAAATTGGTAAAATGAATAACAAGAATAAAAATAATAATAAAATGCTGTACTAATTACAATGTAAAGCTCAAATTTTTTTCGAAAAATTTGATTGTCAAATGTAAAGGCTAAATAAGGGCCAGGTTACTTAAAATGCCGAACTTAAAATGAAAATACTTTTTGCTGAAGTAAAAGAATGGATAAATAAATGCGACCGTTGAGGGGAATTAAGTAAAACATCGCTACGTATGGAGGGGTCTTGCTACTAATAAAAATTAAAAAACACTTCCTACCTGTAGGTGCTTCTTATTCAAAGGTAAAGTAGTGATGAAATGGTATTCTTTGCTGTAAGAGAGGGCATACAAACTGCTACGTAATTTGCGATGCTTTTACTAAGCCTGTATTCTGAGAAAGGAGAGATCCAGTATTTTTTTGGCGGGGGGATGTGTTGGAATTTGTTAGACGGAAAAAGGGATGCGGGTAGAGTTGGCTAAAGTTTTGGAAATGGAAAAATGTATTTGTTAGTAAAAAGTCGTCATTTTTCACGCATTTGAGCTATAAAAACGTCTTTTCTGAAAAGGAAAAGACTCTTAATTAGTAAAAGTTCATTAGTGGCCAGCAAATTAGAGAGTATTTCATTATGTAAAGAAATACTAACTTAATTCACTGATGTAGAGTGTCAAAGATGGAGTTCTGAGGAATTAAATTACATATATACATTAAATTCTTGTTAAAGTCATTCACAATTTGCCTCCTTTTGGTTTAAGCAAAAATTTCATATCTCTTGTTACAAGGAATTTAAAGGTTAAGGTAAATGCCGGCTTTTTTAAGTGGAAGAGAAATTATTTTATTGGGAATTTTATTGTGTTGAAGTACATTAATGAAGTAGTAAATTTCTTCTCGTAGAAATTCTGCATCATTGTTGATTCTTTTTATCCTGAGAAGTTGGGAATTAACAGTATTAATTGACTTTTTTCTAGATGTTAGACGTCCAACTGGTCAGTTTTAGTGTGTTAAATTTGAATTCTCTACGTTTATCGTAAATTTGAATTTTCTTGTAATCGATGATATTTAAGTCAAGGTAGATTATGTTGTTTTGTACAGGGCTAGTATTAAGTTTTAAGCTGGAAGGATAAATATCCACTCCTTCAATCTTGTTAAAGTTTCAAGTCTTCTTTCATGATGATCCGGTTGATCTGTGGAAAAAGATCTGGTAACGTAAGAAGGCTATTGTAAATTTCCTCTAGTGGTAAAGATGTGTATAGATTTTCAAAATCATAGCAATTAATATTCTCGATATCTATTGTCTGCAATGTATTCAAGACTGTTCTTTGCTATTAATGATCCAGTTGAAGTTGTGTTCTTGAAAATCGTAATCATTGATAAATTAGAGTATTTGTCTTAGGAGGAGCGCAAAACGATAGTCGATTTCTTTCAAGAAATTTTTTGTACCATTAGCGATAAAGCGGAATTTGATTGGATTTTTATGGAATTTAGGCAGTGCGTAGAGATTTGCAAAACGATTAAAATAGTTGTGGGGTGAATTTTAAGTTTTTTATGCAGGGCCTCAAACTTTTTAAGAATGATTTTTTTCATTAGTATTAATGAGTTGATAAGTGTTAGTACTGTGGAGTTCATTATTAATAAGATCAAAGTAGAATTTCTTTCAGATAATGCTAAAGTTATTACGTGCTTTATCAATTTTGGTGATAATAAAATTGATCTTGCAGCTGTCGTATTTTGTGTTCGAGATCTTTTTTGTTGTGTATGAGGGTAAAATTGTGATTGTGGTTGATGTTGTTGGCAAATTTTTCTAAGAGAGCTTCTTTCCATTCCAGAAAGGTGTACGTTGGTAAGCTAGTATGGTAACTAGCATAAACGAGGATTGTGTTCAGGTCTTTAATAAAAATATGAATGCTTGTTCTTTTACTTGTATGAAAAGTAGGTCTATATTTAGTGCCGAGTTTCATAAGTTCTCTCAAATCTTGGTCTTGCACTATTTCCATTTTGCCTGTAATGATGTGTTGGTGAATAGGAGCCTTAAATTTATCGTATTTCAGTAAACTGCAGTTTCAGCTTTGCT
The DNA here is from genome assembly GCA_000611955.2 of Stegodyphus mimosarum. Taxonomy (NCBI): domain Eukaryota; kingdom Metazoa; phylum Arthropoda; class Arachnida; order Araneae; family Eresidae; genus Stegodyphus; species Stegodyphus mimosarum. The sequence continues at coordinate 196,765 of KK112659.1, forward strand.
GTGGAGAAATTTCATGATGGTTGCATAACATACTGCCGAGGGTTTTAATGTACTTGAAGCACGGGGTGACTTTGTATTGTTGATCAGGTAAAAGATGTGATTTGCTGAAAAGTTGATTAATTTTGATATTGTCATAGCAAGGGTGTTTGAAGTGCACTTTGCAAAAAAGTTTTTTGTTAAAAAAGCTGCTATTCCTCAGCTTAAACAAGCAGAAGTCGAGAATCAGATCTTTCACTATTTTGTGTCCAGTGAATTTTTCTTTAATCGAGTTAAGGATCTTCCATAAGGTAATGTTTTTGAACGTGTGAAGCAAATTAATAATCTTTTTGATGAAAGATTTCTCTTGAAAGTAATTGGTACATTTCAGAATTACATTATTGATGTTGTCTGCAGAGTAAAATCTTTTATTTCCTCGTCCTTTGCCTCGTGCTTCTCTTATAGTTTTTTTGTTAAAATATTTATTATAATACTAAGTTATAGTTCTGGTGTACATATTTCCCCCTTTTAAAGAGAAAAAGATGTGGTGACAGAAAAACCGTCTTTGAAAAAATCATTAGAGTGAAAATAAATATAATTTTGGAAATAGCGTAAAATTGGATGTAAATAATTTTTTAAATAATTATAAGTTTTTGATTGTAACATTTTTATAAATTAATGATTATTTTAAATTTTTATGAATAAATATTATTTTATGATTCTTACTAAAATTTTCAGGCCATTTTTAAAAGTTTGTAATATTGTTGCCCCCCTCGAAATATAAAAGTTAGAAACTTTTCAGTTCTTCAGATAATTGTAAAATTTCACAGTTCTTGAAATCCTTGTTTGAATGTCGTATGTGACTTTTAGTCCTTCTCTTGAAAGTTTTTTGTAAAAAAGTGTTGTGTTCAATATATAAGGGGTGTTCAAATGAAAAGGTATGAAATGTCGCAACAACCAAACTGGTTGAAATTTGAATATGCCGCTTTGACATAATGTAGTGAGACATCTAAGGATGCAAATGCAGTATCCAACATGGTTGTGCACCAGCTCCTGCACATGACATCAGAGTGGAGCAGGTAGTTGTGTGTTTCATCCAATTGATGCAGCAGTGTGTGTGATGACATCTTGGCATTCACAATGCAAAATTTGATGATTGAGGATCAGCGAGATGTTATCAGATTTCCGACTGTGGCAGGGGTTAAATCGGCTGATATTTATTGCTGGATGGTGGCCTTATATGGAGCAGACTGTGTGTCCGACAAGTCAGTGAAAAAGTAGACTGCTAATTCTGCTCTGTATGCGACCACTATCTGACAGTGAATATCGGCCGGTGCAACTCCTTCCACAATCGGAAATCTGATGTCTTGCTGCTCCTCATTCGTCGCATTTTGCATTGTGAACTCCAAGAAGTCATCACACGCACTGCCGCATCAATTGGACGGAACACACGACTACCTGCTTCACTCCACTTTCATGTGTAAGCCGCTTGAGCATGCGCGCAACAATGTCGGATGCAGCATTCACGTCTTTAGATGTCTCACTACGTTGTTCCAAAGCGGCATATTCAAATTTCAACTGGTTTGGTTCTTATGACATTTCGGGCCTTTACATTTGAACACCCCTTGGAGAACCAAAATGTTTCTTTTACATATTCATGAAATTTTATTAAAAGTTGTTGTTTACTTATTGTAAAATGGGCTTTAGAAATTAATAAAAACAAAAAGTGGCAAAATACAGTACAAGAATAAAATAAACTTTGATAAAAATGGTAGGTCCTCACAAGCAAATCAAGGCAACTATTGCTGATGGCCGTCAGATGCTAAAATACATTAGCAAATAAAAGTCTCTGTTCCTTATACAAAGTAACTGGTTTTTACCATTGTATAACTATATCAGAGTTATTAGTTATGAAGTATGGCCATAAAATTTTTCAGTGTTACAAAATTGAAATATTAGTACATGACAATTCAAATTCAGATTTAGTGAATAAAAATTTTGAATTACGTCACAATAATATGGACCTTATAAGTATTTATAATTTTGTTACAGATTCAACAAATTTCTTATTCATTATGATGATAAAATAATTAAAGCATGTAAAACATTATTAAAAGTATTGCAGATAAATTATGAAATAACATTAAAACTACTCAAGAAACTTAAATTCAGAATTATTAATTATTTAAAATTTTATAAGGCCAAGCTTTATGATTCACACCATAATTTTCATTCTTAATGCCAAGAACAAATGTAATAGTAAATATAAAATAATGGGTATGCTCTTTTAGTTTTTTAGAAACTATTTATTTATAGCCAAAGAATATTGTATGGTACGGAGCAGTTCAGTACTAGCATAGTTCTATTTTTATATATCTGTCTCAAGCGTTGTCAATTACAAGTTAGTAAATATTAAATGTTGCCATTTATAAATTATTAAATATTAAATGTTACATCTTCTGTTTTTTAAAAGAGTTCAAAAGTTTGTTTTTAGTTTAAAATCAGTCCAAATACCTGGCTGGCTTTCTAATCACTGTCTCGCTTCTAGTTCTTTGCTCACCATCCCTTGTTTCTGAGTTAGCAGAGTTTGGTAGTTGATCTTCTGAACTTTGCCCTTGAGTATATCTGGGATCATATCCTTTTACAATCTTTTCTGTGTATTAATTCTTTGTTCTGTTCCTCTGATATTCTCTTCAACAGCTGAACTATTTTCTTTAGTGTCTCTGTCTTTTTATTTCTTCTCAATATTGATCCTCCTGATCTCAGTATATATGATCTAGGCATCTTATATACATCTTCTGCAACTGCTGGTTTCCAGCGATTATCTTGATACACCCTAACACAATCTCTGTTGCTTAACGATGGTGATGTTTTTGTATGACGGCCATAATATGACTTCTGCTTAGTTGTTTCTTGGTTGATTTTTTCTTTTACATTTTTCACAACTTGAGGTTTTAGTAATTCTTTGGATGTAGGAAGAATCGTTCTTGTTCTTCTACTCATAAATCTCTGAGCTGGTGATCCTAACATCTCATTAGTTAAAGTGTTTCTATGAGCTATCAATGCTAAATAAGTATCTGTATGATCTGCTTGAGCTTTCTTTAACAGTTTCTTTGTCGTTTTTACTGAACGCTCTGCTAATCCATTGACTGCAGATGGCATGGACTGCTCGTTATATGTTTAAATTGGTATTTCTTTGCAAATTCTGTAAATTCTTTACTTGCAAACTGAGGTCCATTATCAGATATCACTATCGGTGGACCTTATCTTGAAAAATGAGACTTCACATAACTGATCACTCTCTGACTTTGAGTATCCGGTAATTTGGAGATTTAAAAAAAAAAGTTGGAATAGTAATCTATAGTTAATAAGTATATATCTTTGTCGATCTAATAAATCTGTTCCAACTTTATACCAAGTAAATTGGGAATTTCATGTGGTATAGGCTCTCTTATGTTTTTGTTCTGGTATTCATTACATATAGGACATTTTGAAATTTTATCTTCTATCTGCTTGTTCATAAGTGGCCAAAACAAAACATTTCTAGCTCTTTTCTTACATTTTTCAATCCCAAAGTGACCCTCATGAATTAAATTTAACATCTCTTTTTGCATAGAAAGAGGAATAATTATCCTTCCTCCTTTGAAAAATAAGTCATTTTCCATTGAGTGCCAAAATACTTTTACTTGAGATTCCACTGGTGTTTCCTTTCTGGCCAAGCTCTCAGAACATATTTCTTTAAGCACTGTAGTGTAGCATCACATTTACTTTCTTTCTTCAATTCATAAATTTTGTCATCAGATACTTGGATTCAGTGTACAAATTTCTGTACCTTCATCATTATCATCTTCTGTTGTATTCAAATATGCTCTACTCAAAGTGTCTGCTATTAATAAGTCTTTCCCCTTTTTGTACCGTACATCTAGATCATATTTTTGTAAATTTAACAGCATTCTTTGCAATCGCTGTGGTGCTTTAAAAAGAGGTTTCTTAGTTATGCTTTCTAATGGTCGATGATCAGTTTCAACTGTAATATGTTTGCCATATATATATTGATGAAATTTAGAACATCCAAAAGTAATAGCTAAAAGTTCTTTTTCTGTTTGAGCATAATTTTTCTGACTTTTTGTTAGAGCTCTGGAAGCATAAGCAATTGGTTGGTTTTCTTGTAGTAAAACAGCACCTAATCCTTCAGAACTTGCATCTACTGAAAGAGTTACATCCTTATTAACATCATAGAATTTTAATACGGGTGCTTTTGCAATCAATTCTTTAAGTGTTTCGAAAGCTTTTTGATGCTTTTCAGTCCAGTGCCAGAGAACATTTTTCTCAAGTAACTGTCTTAATGGTGCAGTAATAGTAGTTAAGTTAGGAATAAATTTGGCTAAATAATTAATCATTCCCAAAAATCTTTGTAACGAAGACACATCTGTAGGTTCTGGCATTTTAACAATTGCTTCTACTTTGGAAAAATCATGTTTTAATCCATTTTCACTTAATTCATTCCCTATATAATTCACATGATTAATCCTTTAAAGGGAATTCCATTAGGTTTGTGTTGCAGTCATAATGTCACATTTCATTTCTGTTGTTAGACTTCTGAATGTATAGATACTTTTTCATTAGGGTTCAAGACAAGTGAAAAATCCTGTCGGGCTAAATGAAATTGTAATTCTCTAAATATCTTAATGATTGGAAAATAGCTGCATAGATACGTAGGATGACATTTGCATACTGAACATGGTCAAATTCAACATAATTTTATTGCTGGATAAAACTATTCTAGAGCTGCAATGTTGATTCACACATTATTATAGGTGAAATGTGCACCCACACAATTTTGTATTGATTACATTTTCAAACAATGGATGATAGAGAGTGTGTGATATGTCTTTACAGTAGTAGAATGAAGTAGGAAAAGTGGTGTGCATTCAGTAAAACTCGAGGAATATAGTGAAAAGTTTCTTTAATCTGACTGACCAATCAGATTACATAAAAAATCATGAAGCAGGTTAATTTGGAAAGAGAGAGTCCAGCAAAATTTAAGACAAATCCTACCTGTAGAACAGGAAAGGGAGATATACAAATTAAAATGAAGTTTTACAGAGCTATTGTGAAAGTTATAATTTTGATTTACGTATTTTTTTATTTATACTTAATTAAAAAACTAGTTCATTAAAATGAAGAACTGCATAAAATATTGTCTAATTCTTTTTAAATATAATAAAAAAATTGATAAACTGCAGTATGTTTATTATCTTTGTTATTCTCTCTCTTCTTTTGCAATCCGATTCCGTTGTCAAAATAATATTCAGGCTCAAATCCCTTAGATAACTTTTGAGTATAAAGCTTAAATTGGGCTGTAAATTTATTATTGTTGCCTTTCTTAATACTTTTTAAAACTTTTTTTTATAAAAATAAAATGAAATTTAGAATAAATAAAAGTGTTAAAAGTTTGCGGTACTAAAAAAACTATTACTATTGAAATAATTAGCCTGAAAATTATGGGATGTTTACTATATACTGTATTTAGGTGGCTGCCACAAGTTATAGTTCTTCTGTTTCTTTTCTGCGATTTATATTTATTATGTATTATTAACCATGACTAAGCAGGGACTGCAAATTAATTCCCATCAGCTACTTTTTTGGGGGGGGGTCAGCTAAAAATAAATAAGTCAGAAGAGAACGTGAGTGGATCCTTATTTCAGTCTGATTTCCTGATGAATTAAATTTTGGTCAATATTATTGTTGTTATTGTTAGGGGGAAAAAGTTGTACTGAATAATCGATATCACCTATATGAATTGCTATTCAGCACAGCTCCTCCCCCAAAAAGTAGTAATAGTTTATTTATAAATATAATAAGATCTGCTCTGGAATAATACTAATTACAGCAAAAATAAACAAATGACTGACTGTCATATCTTCTTCTTAACTCTTAGCTGTAAATTTAATCTTAGTTAAGTCGTACTGTACAAAATTATTGTATGAATTTTGCCACAGAACGCCATGAAATTTTGTAAAAGTCTGGAAGCCTTGAATTAATTTTGAAGAATAAAAGTCCTGATAGTCAAATAGTCATATTTTGTTATGATTTTGTTCTAAATCTAGTGTAATTCTGCTGCCTTATGTGATGATAAGTATATAATTTAGCAAAATGTATCCTTCCAACAGTGAGATCGGCTCATATCAGCTACTAAAAGTTGTTATGAATTCAAGCAAATGTGCACGAGCTAGCTCAGTTTAGTCGGAGGTCCATATGTTACTTAATTGTGTTTAAGTTATTGTGCATAAGTGTGAATGCACCTTTAATGCTCAAATTATTTGTGAGTTCTCCGATGAGATTCGTGCTTAAAAAAAGAAAGAAAAAAAAAAGAGGCTAATTTTCCAGACTAGTTTGCTTGCTTTGTTAACCTTATACTGTATATTACGATATGATCCCATATTATTTGGATATGAACTAAGTTTTCACAACTTGCTGTGTATTGCTGTTCTTTAAAAATAAAAAAAAAAATAAAAAGTGCATATTTTTGAAGTTGACAACTTCAATGCAACACCTATTTGACATCACCACTGTAAGCACTTGCATTTTAGTTTCTAGCAAAATGCTTTTTCTTGTTGCTTTATTTTTGTGTTTATTATTATCACCCATATTGAAAACTAAAAATTATGATATTTTTAGCACTATATCAATCATTACATTACATAAATATGTACTTGCAACAAAAGCAACAGATGTTTGAAATAATAAAAATGTGTTAGTGTAACTCTTCAGAGAAGTAATGCAGATAAATTATTTTTGAATTCGGGGAAGCCCAATGGTCTGCACAATTTTCAGGGACTCCCACTGTTCTAATAAAAGTGTGTTAAACCAAAACCGCTAATTGGAACAGCATTAGTCAGGCTCTTACTGTAACATATTTAAGTCAGGGTACTGTAGTGTCTCTTCTAGGTGGTAGAAATTACAGCTAGAGAGTTTCGTTATTTCACGCAATTGGTTTAATTACGTTGAAACATATACACGTATTCATAATTATATACTACAATAAACTCGGTTCACTTCTGTAAGATAGTACAGTAGAAGTCCAGAAATCCGCAATGCTTTGGGACCAGAGGTTGTGCGGTTTTTAGGATTTTGTGGATTTAAGAACAGAAAAGATAAACCATAACATTTAGACAAAAAGTGCAAAATAAATAAGGCATATTAGATGCATTTAATTAAATTATTATATACAATAAGCTACATTATTACATTAATTTATTATATGTGTTAAATTATTATATATGCTACTCATTTATATTAGTGATTACAGGAATATTTTAAAGCATTAAGGGCATATGCAATAAAGACATATAAAAATGAGGGATATTAATAAAGTATAAAATATTTCATTTTTTTACATGTTTCAAATATTTTTCTGATAGAGGTTTGTTTGAAACTTTAAGGTGCTTCTAGAGTAAGTTTTTTTTTTTGTAAATTCTATGGATTCATAATCTCTTGCTCTGTGGCACAACTCTTGTTCTAAATATTTTAGGCATTTTTCACCATGTTCCAAACCCTCATTAAAAGATATTTTCTCACTCCTATGAAATTCACTAGCTGTGTTGGTGTCGGAATCATTTTCTTGCTGTGGCGAGTTCAAAACAGAGCCAATGATTTCATCATCGGTCATCAGACATGCCAATGTTGGCTCATCTGAACACATCATCCATACTACAAGCCTCTTCTGAGCTAAGATTTTTTTCTGCCACTAACACAGAATCATTATTATTTGGTAATTATGATGTCATTATTGAATAAATATTTTTTCTTCGGTATTTCGTGCTCCATGTTGCGGTTTCTGGAACCTATAAATTGAATGTTTATATTTTGAGAGTGCGGATTTATATTTTGAGAGTGAGACAGTGCGGATTTCAGGAGTTGGCGGATTTCAGGTCGGCGGATTTTCGGTATTTGACTGTATGATCATCATTCATTCAAAAGTTCTAAAGGCCAACTGCGAACGAAAACATCAGAGTGAATTGCATGAGGTTCAGCTCAGCGCCATGTGATGTCCAACATTGGCACCACATTCTTGGGCCTCCAGGCATGCTATAAATAAAATAAAAAAAAAAAAAAGAAATCCTTCAGATCCTTACATTATGCCCAAAGGGGCATTTTTTAACGTTTTCTGTGTTACCTTTATTCACTAAATATCATGTTCTTTGCACTTAAAGCATAAAATTCAATTCAACAGCAACATTGCAAAATAATTTTAAAATGAGCATAACTTTAGGTTTTGTGATACACTGTCTCGTGGGCTGGAGACAAAAATGTTTTTTCTCCCCCATACAGTGTTGCCATTGCTCACTCTGAAATCGTTGAGTTTGTTAAAAATTCGTTAATAGTGTTACAAAATATGGTATCGATAATAAAACAAATTCAAAATTCCGAATCTGGGATTCCAGATGCCCATATTCTGTGGAGGATTACATTATTCAAAATTGGATGGCTCTAGGTACCATTGTTTTATCACAATGTGAAACATACATACATTTATGCACATTCTTCATTATTTAATTTCTTTAAATATAACACAAGGTGAAATATTTGACGACAACAATTTGAAAGTGACCTGCCATTTGTAGTGAATCAACGAAAAATGCCAAAATGAAATTTATAGCCCTTCTGGGTTAATGCTCTTGGGGCTAAAAAATTATTTTAAAATCTGAAAGCTTTCAGATTTTATATATCGTCCTAAGGGGAATTTTTTTAACATTTTGCGTGTTATCTTTATTTATTAAATATCATGTTCTTTGCACTTAAACCATAAAATTCAATTAAACAGCAATATCACAAAATATTTACGAGAGCATATCTTTAGAATTTCCAATACAGTCTTGCGCACTGGACATAAAAATGTTTTTTTTCCCCAATACAGTGTTGCCATTGCTCACTTTGAAGTCCTGGAGTTTCTTAACAAAAACTCATAAATGCTTTACAAAATATGAAATAGATAATATACAAATTCCAAATTTGGTCTTCCGGATGCCCATATTCGGGTAGAGAAGTACATTATTCAAAATTTGATGACTCTAGGTACCGTTGTTTTATCACAATGCGAGAAACATGGATACATTTATGCAATTTGTTCATTATTTAATTTCTTTAATATTTGGTGGCAGCAATTTAAAAGGTGATGCGCCGTTTGTAGTGAATCAACACAAAATGCCAAAATGAAATTAATAGCCCATTTGGCAAATTGCCCTATTGGGCTAAAATGAAATGATAATAGTGTGTCTAAAAGTAGAGGTTAAATGCCTTTAGAATCTTTGATTGTCTTTCAGCTTCAAGAATGAGAAAATTGTCTTCAAGTTTCATTTACCCTAGAAAAGGAAGTTAATGCCTTTAACTGCAGTGTCTTTAGGCATGTTTTTCATTTTTCTTTAGGTGTCTTTCCTTTTTGCCTTTAGCTGTCTCTTTTTTTAATTTTCATCTTCATACAGTAAATATACAATTTATTTCTTTTTCTTAATTCATTTACTTCAATATTCTGTCATCTGTATTCGTCCTAGCAATTATTCCACGGTTTTAGAATTTCATACAGTTGGAACCTTCGTGACTTCCTTCTTTGACTACATCATATATTCCCTCCTTTAACGTTAGTTATTCTGTATGGTCTAAGAAACTTTGGTTTTAATTTCAAATGTTGCTCAAGCTACCAAATCTTTGACATTGTAAGTTGGTTCTCTCCTTAAATTATATGTTTTGTGCATGAATTTTAAATATCTGTTGCTTCGCATGTTTTTTAGCTTCAAAATTCACTTGAAATTCAGCTTCAATCATTCAGTCAGCTTGTATCAGTACCTTTAGTATTCATCTTTGTACCAAAGAGCATTTCAAAGGCTGTGGTATCAATACTTTGGTGATATGCTGATTTAATAGTCTTTTACGTTTGTAGCTAGAATACTTCTTTCTAGCATCTGTGGTCTTACTCCTGAAATAGGTATGCTAGAAGCTATTATCATTTGGAGGCCTCTGCATTAAAATTGCTGCATAACCTTTGAAGCTAGCATCAGTATGCAATTCTGTCTCATAACTGAGATTATAGATTCACAAGACAGGCTTTTCAGGTAATAATGACTTAAATCAGTTGAAAGAATTTCTTTCCTCCTCATTAGATTTATACTTATGATCTTTTCTCAAGAGATCACTCAAGGGCTTCGCAGTAATAGAATATTTTGGAATAAACTTCCTAAAATATTCAGTGAGTTCAAGAAAACTCTGAATTTGTTTCCCATTAGTCGATTCTGGAAAATTACGGATATCATTCGTTTTTAAAGTGGATGGAAAAAGTTTACCTTCTTGGATAATGTGACCAAAGAATTTGATTTGTTTCTTCAAAACATGAATTTTCTTAAAATTAATCTTGTGTCCGCATTCATTAATAAGCTATAAGACCCGTTAAAGCCATTTGACTCCTTCTTCAAGGGAGGAAGACAAGATTATTACATCATCCATACATGGCAAAACAATACCATCATTAATTAAAGGTTGAAAAATCATGTTAATGTGCTTCTGAAATACAGCAGCAGAACTGCATAGTCCAAAAGGAACGATGCGAAATTGATATTACCGTTTGTGTGTTACAACTGAAGTATAATACTTCCTACTATCGTTGTGTACGTCAACATGGATAAACCCGTTTTTAAGATTAGTCATACTAAACATACGTGACCCTGCAACCAATCAAAAATGTGTTCAATTGATAGAAGTGGAAATCTATCCTTTGCAATTATTTTATTTAATCTCATATAATCTGTACATAAACAAGAGGTTACAGCTTCCTTTTTAATGATTAGAACCAATGAATAACTAGGTTCGACTACTCCTTGTGATAACCATTCAGCTACTTAAGCTTCGACAATTGTTTTTCTCAAAAATGGCAACCTGCGAGGTTGGTGAAATAAGGTTTGTTCTTTTTTACCAAAATGTTCATTCCAATATTTGTTATTTTAATTGTGCAGGGTGCATGACTGAAATCTAATTGTTGCACCTGATTTCTGAAAATACTTGGAACATCAGTTTTAATATTTACTTTAATTTCATCATCAGTTAAATCAATTGGAAGAATAGACAAATTATTTATTTCTTTTACACACCGAGATTTATTTTTAACCATAACTCCATTTTTATTTATTAGGGTTCCACTATAAATTAAACATCGAGTCCTTTAATGATGTCACAAGCTATCATTTTCCACCACACAAATGTCAGCATTACACTTAAAATCTTCAATTTGAATACTTTCTTTAAAACAGCCTAATGGTTCCACAAGGCATTTTCCTCATCACATCAAAGTAGAATTTGAGAAATTTAATTCATCGAAAACAGATTTTTCTTAGTAGCATTACTTGACTTGCAGTGTCTATTCACGATTTTACCGTTAAATTACCAATCATTACTATTTTGTTCAATTTCGATTCAGCATTAACATTCAAAGTGTCTGCTTCTGGTTTTGAATTTGTTTTTAGAGCATTCCAAAGTTGAATGGCTGAGATCTTCACATTTAAAACATTTATGTTTATGAATACAATTTTTAGTAATATGATTTTTTAAGCCACAATTAAAACAAATTTTATTGTTACAACCTTCAAAACTATATTTCATATCAGATTTACTGTCACACTTTATTTTTATTCATATTTTCGTTTGTTGAGTTAGCTATACATTAAAATCGTGTTTCATTTTTGTTTTGTTGAAAGCACCATTTTTGCGAAATCATCTTTCATTACTTTATACACTTTCAGTTTTTCTTTAAATTCAAATTAATTTTTGCATTCATACAAAATTCTGTTTTCCTGCATATTATTTATTTCCTTTATAACAAAGTGCATTAAGGCAGCGTCATCTGTTTTCTCAAAATTACATAATCCGTTCATCTTTAAGAATTATTCTTGAGCTGATTCAGTATCCCTCATTTTCCTTTCATGTAGGTTAGCAGTTATTTAAAAAGAGAATTTGTCGATCAAGGTTTTTTTTTCATTTGGGCCATGAATTGAGTTCCAGTCCTGTTCAAACAAGTAATGCAGTATTCCTGCCAAATGCCCATTTGGAGCAATGAATATTTGTAAATATGACAAATTAAATAATGTAGAAGTATTCTCAAAATTTTCGACCCTAGCAAACAACATTTTCATGTCATTCTGCATTAAACTTTGTAATAGTGCTTTCAATGTCTGAATAATTAATGTTAATAGTCTGAATTATAGAATTTCTGTTAATTACATTTTTGGAAGCATAATCACACTGCATAGAAGAATCAAAGCATTTTCACTTCTTTCTAGTTCTGTTTCCAATTCATCAGAGCTAGATGTGTCAGCATCATTCTCATTTTGAGCTAGTGTTTCAACATCATCTAATATAGATAAACATTTTTTTGCTGGCTTGCTTTTGGTTCGATTTATTGCTTTAAAATTAAATGTTTAAGATATTAGAAATTGTGACTAAATAAATAAAAAGCTTTCTTCTGTATGTTTTAGTTTCTTTTGTTGCTATCTGAAGCAAAGTCAAACCCAGAACAATTTCTTATTCTCTTTTGATTTGACCTATCACCATCAGAATCGAAAATAAATCTGTGTAAAGTTTTGAACTTATCTTCTATACAATTCTTTAATGCAACATATATTTTTTGGATTTTACTTAAAATCAGTTGTCACATACGAAAAATCTACATACCTTCTAGAGTTGCTTTGAAGCTATTTGTTTTGTAATCCAAGTAGTTTATTCACATGCTGGTGTGTATCCCATTTCTGAAGAAAAAAATTCTAGTGCCTCGTGTGGGTGGTAAAAATTACCATGTTTAGAGTTTCTTTATCTTGGACAACACATTTAATTATATTAAAACATATACACAATTTCATGATTACACTGGTGTGCAAAAATTAAGGACGAGACGTTTTTTCAATATAACTTTCTACAAAAGCTTTCCAAATCAACACATTTAATACCTTAAGATCCCCAATACGTAAGGACATGAGTAATGTAAACAACACTTACTAAAAGAGAAATCAGAGGGATAAAAAGAAGCTTTATTGAAAAAGTAACATGGAGCGCAATGCGACTGAAGGCCGAAACATCCCTGTGATGGGTGTCCAGCAAGAAACATCCGGTCTTTAATAGGGGATATGATCTCCCCTGACTGCTAGGCAGGTTTCACATCATTTGTGCATGCTGGATATGTGGTTGTTAATGAGCTATTGAGACACTGCTGCTCGTTCCTCTTGTAGCACCAATCGCAGTTTCGGAATCGTTACTGGCGATAAGTTACGTGCTGCCACGGGTCTCCCTAGTAAGTTCCGTACATGCTTGACGGGATTTAGATCCAGAGACCTTGCCGACCAATCCATGTGTTCAATATCTTCACTCTCCAACAGCTCTTCGACAGTAACTGTGCGATGAG
>KK112659.1:210892-234072 GCA_000611955.2 Stegodyphus mimosarum
TAAAAGCATCCAGATGTCGTCCTAACAGATTGATTATTCGCCATTTCTCACTGAGGCAGCAACTCGGTGTGATTTTAACTGCTATACGGCGTGCAATCTCTTTGCCAGAAATACTGATCTTACACCGACAACATGCTTTATACTACTCAGACACTCCCCCATTACGTCTAGCTGCATATTTGAGAATGTGCTACCGTACGTCACCTTACTTAATCTCCTGATTGGTCTTTCTGTCCGCTCTGCCTCTTCGTTCAGCTGATATGCTAATTTTTCGACTTGGTCCTTAATTTGTGCACACCAGTGTATATAATACAATAAACTCAGTTCACTTCTTTAAGGTAATGTATACATCGTCATTCATTCTACAATTTTGAAAGCCAACTGCAAAAGAAAGCATCAGAGTGAATTTCACCAAGTGCAGCTGAGTGCCAGCTGGCATTCAATGTTGGCGCCACTGTAGTATTTATTGTCTTCTAAATTTATACAAGTACCAAAATAATGTTTTACTAAAAGAAATGTAAACTGTGATGAGTTTAAAAGCTGTTAAAGCCCTATTTTGCTTAAATATCCTTGAGCTTTTCTTTCTGTGTTTTAAAAAATTGCCAATTTTACTGGAGCTTTGCCGTACCCGAAACTAGCATTTAATTTTTTTTTTGTTGTTTTCTCAAAATGTCAGATGTTTATAATTCATTTTCTTATCTACCGTAACTGGTAAATTCATCTTCCTTACTGAATTTTCTTTAAGCATTTTTAAATTGCTGCCCTGACCTTTTATGTTGTGTATTTCAGTACTAAATAGATGTCATCTAAATTCCACTGTTGTCTAATAGGAGCCATCATTAATTTTTTTAACGGAATCATAATTAGAACTTCAGTCAAGCCTCAAGCATATCTTTAGAATGTTTTCTAGCTACATAGATTATAAGAAGTCTGAAGAAAACAATTTTCTGCTTTGTTGGCATTTCAACTGAGAGAAATAGTTAGTATGTGAGAATTATGTTTTAAAATCTAATTAAAAAAACCTTGCAGTGATGTGTTGGCTTGTGCTGTTTGGGTTTAGGTATGGTAAGAAAATTACATTAGTTAATTTTATAACATTTGATCACTTGTGAATGATGTTGGTTCCCCCCTTTTTTAAACATATCTTTAGTGGGAAATAGAAAAATTTGGTATATAAAATACTTGTTTGGTGATTATTAGGTAACCCTTAGTGTCTGCAGAAATTTGATGATTTGTACATAATTGTCATTTTTCTTTGGAAGGAGTTTGATGCCATGCTGATTGATGCTGAGTGCCTGGAAAGGTTATTTTTTCATGCCAAGCACATGTTTAGCTTAATTTGCATTATGTTCCCTGATATATATAAAGAGTAATAAGCACTTAAGATAAAGCACTTAAGTTTGGTAAGGTGTTCTTATCCTTAAGTAATTCTGAATACAAAAAGCTACATTATCTGCTCTTTTTTTTTTTTCCCCATTTATGCTAATTTAGGTTCCTGACTCAACTGTACATTAAACACATAAATTTTTTAACATTATTAATTTTTCAACTTGAGCCTAAGCCATAGGATGTGTGGATCCTATCAGATAAGATAGAATGATTTTTAAGAGTCATTTAAAGAACTTTATTAATAAGCTCATAAAAAATAACACTTGTGAATTTAGGGGCAAAAAAAATTCAGTGATTCTTATTCTGAAACATTGTTTAAAAATAGTGCCAAGCCATTAAAGTAAAATCCTATAGACTTAATGTTTGGAATTCCTGTAGTTTCTGTCCCCAATGATAAATAGGATTCTGAATTTTTTACTCTGTAAATCATGGTTTTCATGTAACTTCAAAAGAATTCATTGGAGTAGGGTTTGGGCATCATAGGAGCCTAAAACCTGAGTCCACTCAATGGCAGATTGTTGAAGTCATCCATAATTCTCAGTTTGGGAACAGAAAATACTCCAGTGTATTTATTTATATGCTGCCATTAACAGTAAAGCAATAAGTCAAAATCTTCAAGTGAGGCATAATTTTTCCAAAGTTAAAATTCATAAATGCAATTAGAATGAAATAGTTTCAAATTTGCATGTTTATTAATTCACAGCATAAAAGCATTTAAACAGTATGATCACTTTATTACAAATGATTAGCTTAAAATAAAGTTCAGTCTAAGGTAGTTTAACTACCTACTTCAGACTTTGCTGTGTGTGAAATAATTAGTAGTTGCCTCCATATAAAGTTTGTGTAAAGTTTTTTGATGGTATTTTCCCTCAACATCTGAGTATGTCTTACCTTGGTAATACTATTTGATAGCTATAACATTTTGTGAAAATTGAGGTGCTCATGAATTCAGTTTATTGTAGAATGTCTTGTAAATTGCAGTAAAATAGACCGATTTGCACTACATAAATTGAAACATTAAAGAGTTCATATATGTTCGCTATATATCATATAACATGCTTAAAAATACTGTGTAAATGATGTAAAATTTGAGAACATGAATAAGTAAAAATCAAAGCCACTTTTTTTGTATCCATAAATTTTAATATCACTATTTCAACTAAGAAGATGCATAAAGAAAAATGCATATACAAAAAGATGCATAAAGAAAATGATCAATTTTGTTTTCATTTTAAAAAGTGCCCATGGTTGCAAGGTTTTGTCATTAAAATAACTTCGATAAATTTTTAAAAGAATCTCAGAATTCAACCTACAGTTAGTAAGCTACTGTGCTTTTCATTACTGAATCTTAAACTTCAATTAGTTCTTTTTTTTCCTTTTCTTTTCTTTCTTTCTTTCTTTTTTTTTTTTTTTTAGAAAAGCTACCAGTATCTCTGTCTCGTGCCGAATAAAATGGGTTAACTGCATTATTAGTTATTTTTTCCTTTATATTGGACATGTTCTAGATAGTAGAATATCTTCTACGGAAGGAAATACTTTTCCATTCCAAAGGCAACAATGTCAAGTACTTTTGAGCTTCTAAAAATTGTTATTTAGCTTCCCAAAAGGGAATCTCAATGGAATTTTAACTTTTCTTGAAGAAATTCAACAAGAATCAACTTTTTCCTATGTATAAGGAAATTTCTGTTTTTAATGTAGTATTTTGTAATATGTTATAACTTAGAAAGGGCATCCTACAATTCTTGTATTCTATTAGAGAAAAATTAATGCACATCTTACATGATCTGTATTTACCTTTATAGGTTTCAGATTTTATACTGAATGTTTTAATTTTAAAGTTACCTTGAAAGCTCTTCATGATCAGATTGAAATTTTTAATATAGTATTTTGGAACATGTTATAAGTTCCTAGACTTGTAATATTCTTGTAGATTATTGTAATACACATCTTAGATTTACATATTGTCTAAAACTTAATACTTCTTCTTTCTGTACTAAACTGTCTAATTTTATGTACTTTTCTGTGTGTGTAAACTACTGCTTCTTTGTAGAAAAACAAATGACATGCAAGTGTTTAAAGGTAATTAAGATAGCCAAAATATATATACTTTAATGAAATCATGTATTGTCTTGAGTTTTGTACATATTAAAAATTACATAATACAATTAGGTAATGTATCAATGTATGTTTTTTCAGATTGATGTCTGTAACATATTGCAACTGATTCAATATATATTTTCTTCTTTAGATTTGAGCACTAAAACTGGATGTTTTAATGTGTAATTCTGAAAGAAGTGACCTTGATTTTGACTTAAGAAATACATTCATGACCAGATTGAGAAAGTCTCCTTTTATGGAACCTTGCCATTTGTCATAAATTGTCCTATTTTTGTATACTTCTGTATGTGTAAATCATAAACTGTTATTTTATAAATCAATTGAAAAATTGTATAAACACGTATAAATCATCAATTTGCACACAAATCAATGTATATTATTAAATCATTCCTCATTAATTTATTAATATTTGTTAGGAAAATTTTATATTCTCTTTTGATAGAATTATATGTACAGAATAGTGCATAAAAGTGACTTACAGATTCTTGAGATGTCTGTTGATTTATATTGCAGTTTTATTTGATCTCTTTTATTAATGTACTATTGTTTAATTTCAGTCATAAAATTAAAACTTATATGTAAGTATTCTTTGACTTCTGTTTCATTTAAGATTTTCTTGAGTATTTGCATGCATAGATTTGGATATATTTATTTCTTTATAAAATTCATTTTCTAAATTCTTCTTTGTTTCCTTCACACTTTTTGACATCTTGGCATATATTTGAATTTCACAAAATTGATTTGTTTCTTGTTCGTAATTGAGATAATTTATGTAAAGTAATGTATATATTCTAAATTATATATTAAGAAATTTAAAAAAAAGTAAATTGTTTTTGGTCTTTTTATTGTGAGCTGTATTAGCATTAAATAATAAAGTCTAAAATTTTTATATAGCATGAAATATTTTAATGCGACTTTGCTTTTGTTAGTTATGCAAACAGTGACTTTGGATCGGATATATGTAATGTGTCTACTAAATACTCTGAAAAGTTTCTGAAGTTCATTGATTTTCTTAAATTGCCAATAATTTGGCACATATGGGCAGTAAATGTAATTGTTTTTATGTAGGTATTTGATTGTGACATATTAAAGGGCAGTCTGCTGTGAGAAAATATGCCTCATTTATGAATTTCGTAGTGCCCTTGTCTAACTCATTTGGATTGATTGATTGAAGCATTTTAAAAGCAACCCAAGACTATCCTCTGTGGAGGACTTTTGCAGGGAAACTGGCTCATTTCCCACATCACACATGGAGAAAACATTGAAAATTCCCATACTTCTAGCTTAATGACTTATAAGCATTTAAGAATATTCAAGAATTTTGGTATATGCTATTCTGAAGTTGATTTGAGAATTATTAAATCAATGCAAATTTTTGTTTTATTGGAATAACCTTTTTATTTTTTTTTAAAAAAAGAAAAGCTGTAAAATCTTAAAATCTCTGAATATGTCAAATGTTTATTTAGTGGAATCTTTTTTAGTCCTTAATTACCAAAATCTAGTTTCCTCATAATCATAGTGGCCATTAATCAGCTAATGTTAGAGCCAATCTAAATCTGAATTTTATGTTTTTATTACAGTGTGAATAATAATTGAACTATTTAATTGGAAATTAAGATGTGTTATGGCTGTTTTTAATGTGTTAAAAATATCTAGAAAGTTTATTTTATTTTCATTTTTTATAATGTGTTAAAAATACCTAGAAAGATTATTTTATTTAAATTTTTAATTGGGAATATTTGCTTATATGCTACAAAAGTTTGAAATATTTAGCAAAAAGTCACTGTTTAACAAATATTTTGATCTGCTTTAAGAATTTCCGGGGGGGGATTTGAAAATGTTCATTATTTTTAATTAAAAAATTTCATTGAAGAGAGAGAGAGTTTTCAGTAGATATCTTTAAATTAAAGCATCTGTTCGTGTACAAGTATGAATTAGCCTTGCTTCAAATACTGTGACTGGTACTTCCCCCATTGAACTGCAGCAAATAGTAGTTTAGGAATATGGGAATAATTTGAGCATTTAAAAATTATTATTATCTAGATGTATATTGAACGATTTTAAAATTAAATCTTAAATTATGCCATTTCAAAGTTCTTGATGCAGTCATCTGTTTATGTATCATTCATAGAATAAAATGGTGTCAAACAGAATGAAGCAAGCAATGAATTCAGTGGACAAACTTTGATTGAGAAGGAGATTCAGCATATTGCACTCACAGATGCTTCTTCTATCATAAGGATCACAAAAAGAATTTGAAGTCAAGTTTGAAATAAATGAGGACTATCATTTGACCCCAAAAGATGATTACTATCATTTGACTCCAAAATTCTTTATCAATGTTTTTCAGAACATTGATAAAGAATTTTGGGGACTGGAATTAAAAAAAGAAAAAAGTACACTCTGTTGCTACAAAATACATGTGCCCTGAAAGAATTGAGCCACACTCCGAAACTCGTCAGTAGTATAGTGTTCGCGTAGATAAACAAATGATCAAAAACTGGGTTGAAAAAAGCATTTTATTTACTATTTAGCAGTGCAAAGACTGTAAAAATCAGTAGGTGGTGTAGCCACCTCTAGCAAATGTACAAGTCGATACATGGTTGAGTATGGAATCTGTTAAGTTGCCAGTGTACCTCTGGTGTAGATTGTACCATAAATGGAGTGACTGATCAGCAAGTTGGGATGTATTTGTACACAGCTGAATTAGCCTTTCCAACATGTCCCAAAGATGTAATAGGCAACTGGTCTGGAGACCTGGCTGGCCATTCGAAGACATTAACGTGTCAAAGACACTGTTGGGGAAGTCATGTTGTATGAGGCTAAGCATTGTTCTGCTTAAAAAGCAGAACCTGGTTGACCTGATAGCATAGGCAGTATGATCAGCTGCAAAGTGTAATCAGTGTACATGTGAGCAGTCATTGCTTCTGAGAATGGAGCTGAGACCTAGGGTAGATTTCCTTCATACGAATAATGCTTCATCTCCGGAAGTGATGCGAGAGCTGCGATCCCACCAATTGATCCAGGGAGCCATAACAAAGCCTCATTGAAATTGCATACAAAACTGCCAACAGCATCTGCGCCCCTGGGAGTGAGATTAATAAAACGAAGATGTCAGCACCTCGGGATGTGCAGCCCCAAGACAAGTGACTGAAATCAAAGGCGATCCGGGCTACCAAACTGGCCATCTTGAAATATGAAGAACTAGGTCTACTCAGCATTGCCAGGGGGAAGACAGCAGCCGGATATATGCAACAAAGCACTAGGACAATTAAATGCCTGCAAGCAGTCAAAGTGTAGAGACATTAGGTTATTTAGTAGCAGGAGACATGAAAAATATGTAATTCCTTCGCCGGGAATCGAACCACGGACCTCTGAAATACCGGCTTAGTGTGCTGACCATTACACCACGAAGGCACGCTAAGAATGTGGGAGATATACCTTATAAAAGTACCTGACAGCACAACTGATGGTGAACAGCTGCCTCATTTGATTGCTCCCCCAGTTTGTGACACCTTGTGTTCTGGCAGTGTGTCGTTCGGTAACAAGTGGTACATTGGACTGTTCACCCGTTTCCAGAAATGTATGTGGCAGTCATCAGCATTGAGAGAAAAGCGTGATTCATCGCAGAAGGCTTCCTGACATGTGTATGGCAGTCGTCAGCATTGAGAGAAAAGACAGATCATATTTCTCCAGTTGGACGCTGTCCAGCTTGAGTCAGAGTGGTGCCGTGCAGGATGACACTGCTTATGGTGGAGTGACAATAGCAAGTGTCATAATGGACATCGAGATCTGAGCCTGTTGTCACCTAGTCTTCTGTGAATTGTATCCATGGATATCCCAGGATCCCTTCAAGTTTGCAAATGGTGTTAAATTAGTCGTAGCGCAGCTCTTGATGTGGAGGTGGCAGCTGTTCTGATTGTGCGATCATCTCGCGCATTGGTGGCTCGGGGATGTCTCAAGCCACTGCGACAGCTGACTATACCTTTGCTGAGCCACTGGTTTCAACAATGGACAATGACCATAGCATTTCAAGCAATATGCTGGCCAATCCTTGAACAACCAGCCTCTTTTAGCCCTATAATGTGACCCCTCTCAAAGTCTGACAACTGTTTGTAATGCTGTCAAATACATCTTAAAGACATTGTTGGTTACAATGTTGTGTTTCCAAGCCGTCGGCAGGTTTGTAAATGCTTGTTACTCTCTGCACCTGCCCTTTTATATTGTACCAGCTGCGCATTTCAGACGCACATTGCATCATTCCACACTGCAGTTTGGTGCTGCAAGTTTACTTATTTACACAACTCACGAAACCACATTTGCATGTTGCTTTTCGTAGTTATGGCTCAATCTTTTCTGAGTACATATATTTTTCTGCAGCAGAGTGCACATCGAATATCCCCCCCCTAAAATCTAAATCCAAGATTGAGCACTTATTTCCTTTGTAGATACAGACAAATACCGAAAATCCGCCAAGTCCTGAAATTCGCATTCCCTCTCTATAAACATTCAATTTATACGTTCCAGAAACTGCAACATGGAGAATGAAATATCGAAGAAAAAAAATTTATCCAAAAATGACGTCAAAATTACCGAGTAATAATGATTCTGTGTTTTGAGTTTGTGAATTTGTGAAAAAAAATCTGAGGCCAGAAGAGGTTTTTAATATGGGTGATGTGTTCAGATGAGCCAGCACTGGCATATAAGTTAACCAATGATGAAATCAATGGGTCTGTTTTGAACTCATCACAGCAAAAAAAAACAATTCCAACACCGACACAGATGGTGAATTTGATAGGAGCGAGAAAATATCTTTTAATGAGGGTTTGGAACATGCTGAAAAATACCTAAAATATTTAGAACAACAGAGCTGTATTACAGAGCAAGAGATTATGACCCCTAATGACCCTGCAGAATTTACAAAAAAAACTAACTCTGGAGCAACTTAAGTTTTAAAACAAACCTCTATCAGGAAAATGTTTGAAACAAATAAAAAATGAAATATTTTATGCTTTATTAGTATCCCTTATTTTTACACGTGTCTATTGTGTATGTCCTTTATGCTTTAGAATATTCCTGTAATCACTAACATAAATGAATAATATAAGAAATATATGTAATAATTTAACACATATAATAAATTAATGTAATAATGTATATAATAATTTAATTAAACGTATCTAATATGCCTTATTTATTTTGCACTTTTGGTCTGAATATTATGATTTCGCTCTGGTCTCAAGCATTGCAGATTTCTGGACTTCTATTGTAGTTACGAAAATATTAAAATAAATAAACAGAAGCTTCTGAGAATCTTAAGATTGGAGTTTATTTACTTTAAGGTAAACTGTTAAAGTGCAGTACTTTTTTTTAATTTACTTTAAGGTAAACTGTTAAAGTGCAGTACTTTTTATTTTTCTCTTTAACTTTCTTTTAAACATTAATTTAAACTACGAAGTTATTTTAAAAGTTATATATATGTCTACAACTTAAGCATGTGTGACAGCTTGCATATACACATAATGTATATAAATGGAGACAGTGACAGTAAGCTGTTTGCTACCTGATATCACCAAAACATTGCTAGTATGCTTTATCCCTATCACTTAAGATGAAATTTTTAATGAATTCTCATTAACCCTTTAAAGGGCACTGGTATGTAAAATATACCAGTTGTTTGTCAATTTTTTTACCTCCCTAAATGCTAATTATTCTACACCAAAACCTGTAACATTAAGTTTCTAGTGTTTCCTTTTCATTCTAAATGGCAGTACTACCATATGAATGCTCAATATTTTGCACTTATGAAATTAATATGCCTCATTCCAAGGTATCATGTTTGAAGATTCATAAATTCTATTGGAGTGGAAGAAAAAATTCAAAATCTGCAAGTACATGACTTACACATGCTGAATCGTATTTACTTCATTTCGATCAGAAGTGATATTTAACAGAAGATTATTTATATGAATTTAAAACCGGTATGTAGTATATACCGGTGCCCATGCTGAGGGTACCTCGGCAATAAATGACAGCACCAGTCTTGTCCTTTTCTACTCTGTGAGATGACAGAATTTCTTTATATTATGGCAGTTTATGATATAATAATATTTATGATTAATTTACAAGTTGTTTAGGATTTAATTTTATGTTCATGATGGAATGGGGAGTTTATTGAACCCTGCACTAGGACTGAATACAAGTATATTAGTTTCTTTTTATTCTTTGTTTATTCATCTCTGTTTTCATTCACCTTTGTTTACTGCACTCGAGTTTCATGCTCTCTGTTTAGCTTAAATTTTAATTTCAGCACTTGACCCCTTTCCCAGGAGAAAGACTCAACATCAAAACTGTCATCTGGCGTCAAACGTTACACAATTGTAGGAATTAAATGTGGCATATTAGGCCCGTAAGACACCCGTTGCTTCGTGTTTTCCAAAATCCTAGAATACAATGAAAATGAAAAGAGCTGATTGACAACTAATTTGTCATTCGGGGGTCACGCCTTCTTCACAAAGAGAAAGCTCACTTAAAAATACGGGAAATAGAAATGCACTTTAGGTCCATCTCTTAGTGTAATTAAAAAAAAGAACAAACTCTGATTTGAAAGCATGCTTTAATTCTTAGGTTGTCATCTTTATTAATTTCAGATGAAAGACTAGGGAACGCAAGAGAAATATCCCCTCTGGTTTGCAAATAGGTTGTTTTTTAAATAAATTTTCACAGTTGGTGAAAGGAGGGAAAATATTTCTAAGGCTCGTTTTAGATGCAAACCCCAAAATTTATCCAAAAGTTGAAAAGGGGCCCTGGGAGGCCAAAGGGGTTGAAAATTGAAATAAGAGCTTTGAGGTGTATCAAATAAAATTGTTTAATGGCGTTTCGTCTTGAACAAAAAGATAAATTGCAACCTATATTTACAAAAAATAAAAAAAGGGGCCCTTTCGGTCCTGGATAATTTAAAGTGTGTGTGGGGGGGGGGGATTTTATGTGGGGGGGTGATTCTTGGTATCATAGCATGAAGCATGGTCTTTTTTATATATTATCTAAAGCATAAAGTATAATTACTTCAAAAATGCAACATATTTTCTCATCTGAGTCGTAGTGTTTTATTTTTCAATATTTTTATTTTTTAGCTGAGTTTCATTTCAAGATGTTAGAATTTGATTTATTATTTTTAAGCGAAAATAGGCTTTTTGAGCTTGATGTTGCAGTTAGATTTATTTATTGTTGAACAGAGCCTTTAGGTTGTGAAGTTCTTGCTGAAATTATCATGCAAGCTGCTATGTAAGAGGTATTTTTCATTTCTTACAGAATATGTATTTTCTCAGAAATCCATGAAAAGGCATATCTTCGCAAGTGAGGGATATTCTCCTTAATAATGTACTAAAGGGGATAAATGCATGTAACCGTATCATGCCAGAGTTTTGAGCGTCGGCGTAGGTAGGAAAACCTCAACAAGACACTTTTGAATATGGAAAGGTTTGGCATGGTAAGCAAGCATTATGGTATATGATCGGGGAGAACAACGGAGGTAACGGACTTTGATATGTTCAGATGTACCAAAAGTCATAATCAGGTGGTTAGTACGGAAGATTTTGCCTTCAATGAATGAAGCACGACTAACCCGGAAGCTGAAGTAATCGTAATTTTTAAATTTTGGGAAAAAAGAGCCCACTAACGGCCGAGCGGTAAGTCACTGAACACTAGTAGTTTGATCTGGGTTCGATTCCAGATGAACGGACTGCTGCATGAGCGTTTTCATAGTTTTCCGAATAAAAACGCTCATGTAGCCGTTTCTGTAACATGGATAGGAGCCAGTTCCCCTTCGAAATTCCTCCACGAAGGCATCCCTCCCTTTAAGCCCTCGTATGCTTTGCCATAGTCCCATAGTCAAATAAGCCAAACCCGCTCGGAAAAAAAAAAAAGGTTAGAAACTTGCAAAGCTATCGTGAAGCATGAATAGGGCGCTGTCATCAAACAATGTGATCTTATATTACAAAAGGCAAACAAAAAAAATGTGTATGGCCTGGACATACTCAGCTGACCTCACAAGGTCAATGAGAGGAGCCCGTTTCCTTCCATCCTTTCGCAAGGTGAAATACGGTCATATTTTTCGCTATATGGTAGGCGGCACGTTAATCGCATCAGGTGGAAATGCATTCCTTATCATTAAATTTGGCGCATTTTATTATTATGTTTTAGGCATTATTATTAATATGTAACAAGTTTGTACGTGAAGCATTGAAGACTGATAAGTTATTTATTGATTTCATCAGTTGATTTGTTTGTTTTGTTAACTTTACTGCTCATTGTTGTGCAAAGCTTGAGTTGTTTTGTAAAATATAACAATAAAATAAGTGGTCCACCGTTCGTTTAATCCTTATTTAGTGTTATTTATTTATTATTTGATTTCATTTAATCTCACCGCCAAGTCTCAAAATGTATATACAGCTTTAAAATGGAATTTATATTCTAATTTTTAGTTCTTACATTCTCATTCCCATGCAGTTATTATCGCAGCGAGTTTGACGCGTTCACTTATTTGATTCGTTCGAGAATAGGAGGCTTAGTTTAACGCCAATAGTTGATTGTTTTATGAGAAAAAGTCGGAATCGGACATGCCTCGGGTTGAAAAACCTATAAAGGTATTGAGAGAACTAGACTGTTATATGATTTAATTTAGAACAACAACAACAACAAAAAAGTATTAAGAATGTCGCTTGAATTTTGCAAAAACTAAATTTTTGCGCTGACATGAAACTGTAGCTACGTTTATTTTTATTTCTAATCTCAACCTATTAACTGATGTACACTGCGTTGTGTGGAGCATTTCTAACAGACATATTTAGTATTGTTTTAAATTTAAGTTTGATGTTACGATAATTTTGTAACAAAGAGTTGGTTGGTTTGGTTTAGCAATGTACGCAACGGCTATCTAAGGCAAGGAATACCTTCGTGGAGGACTTTATGCGGGACGCTGGATCGGATCTACCTTACATATGGAGAAAACTACCATGCAGTGAGCCCGTTCAACTTTAATCCAACCTATGTCGAATTAAGTACACTGACTACCAATAAGTATTTGGACACCTGTGATAGAAAAGAAAACTAACTTTATTCAAAATCAATAGTTGGCAGAGCCTCCACGAGAGGTAATTACAGCGGGGACCCTCCGGGGCATACTTTCCACAAGTCTTTGTATGCCAGCTAGTGGTATTTTCTTCCATTCGGTTTGGAGAAGACATAGAAGTTCCTTCACCGATTTTGCACGGGTAGGGCACCCCTGAATTCAGCGATGCAACTCGTCCCAGAGGTTCTCGATAGGGTTCAGGTCTGGACTCTGGGCAGGCTAGTCCATTCGAGGAACTCCATTGGCACCATACCAAGCCTTGGTTAACGTCTAAACATGACAACTGGCATTGTCGTCCTGAAACTAACAGGGGTTCAACCCGTAAAACTGCCACAACGTAGGAAGCACATGGTCATCCAAAATAGTGCAGTAGACATTGGAGTTGAGCTTACCATGAATGGGGACCAAGGGTCCCAGCCCATACCAGGATAAACACCCCCAGACCATAATTCCACCTCCGCCGAACTTGACTGTTGGCACAATGCATTCTGGTAGGAGACGTTCTCCAGGTAGACGCCAGATCCAGACCCTGCCATCCGAATTGTGCCAAAAAATTTCACTCACTCCACTCCACTCCACTCCACTCCACTGATCTACAGTTCAATTTCGATGTGCTTTACACCACATTAACCGAGCAGCGCGGGTGGACTTTGTGATCAAAGGCTTATGGGCAGGAGCACGACCATGAAAACCAAGCAGATGTGCTTCCTTACGGATGGTATTCATTGAAACAATACTCCCGCATGCCTGTTATCTCCTCGCGCATGAGGGCCATCGTTTGGGTGCAGTTCTTCTGAATTTCTCTGGACAGCACTCATCGGTCTCTATCTTCCAGTTTCGTTGGTCTGCTGTCTCGGGGCACATTCTGGCAATCACTGCTCACCTTCCACTTCTTAATCACATAGGCCACTGTCGATTTTGGGTACTTCAGATCGCTAGATATGTCCCTTAAGGATCGGCCACATTGTGATACCCGATAATTATACCTTTCTCAAAATCGGAAAGCTTCGAACTGCGAGGCATCTTGCATGCAACTAAAGCAGATGCTGTTTCCTACACGATATATACTGGCGGAGTCCGTGACGAAGACCGCAGATATCCTTATTTGCATAGGTGTCCAAATACTTCTTTGTAAAACATGGATGTTGTGACATGTTATTGAAGTAAATGAGATAAATATGAATAATGTTTGTAGTGAAGTAATAAGATTTTTTTAAAGAATTTCACTATTTTGTTCAAATATCAATCATTTTATTTTTCAAACTTTCGATTATATTATCTTGAATGAGGATAGTGAATTAAGACCTTGCTGCTCACTTTACCGGTAACATGAATTTTATGACATAGCAATTGTCTATGCTGTACATGTATTTGTAAATAGCAATTCTTTCTTAGTAACTGCAGGTATTTTTAAATTATTTGATTTACCTCTTATCTTAGTTTTGTATTTATTTGTGTGATAATAGAATTTAGTTTTTAAGTTTCATGATCTACTTCTCCGCTATTTTCACGACGCTGTGCAACGTCTACGCTGATTGCCTGCATGCCATGTCGAGAGTATGATTGCACCTGATGATTACTAATTGCTTTAAAGTGTGTCCCAAAAATTTATGGCCAGCGGTTTTTTCCTTATAAAATCTAAAAAATAAGAATTAAGGTTTTAAAATTGATTTTAATCAAATGTGATGTCAAGACAACGAGATTAGTATATAAAAATAAAATCGTACAATCACAGACTTTGTGGTAGAAATTAAAAATGAAAATTCGCTCTCCCAAAAGTTTAAAGACAACTCACTTTATGTTGCTTTCTTATTCGTATTTTTGAGCCATTCTTTGTAATCACATTAAAAACTCGATCCTTCATACTTATCACTAGAGTTTGGAGCAGTTCTGGCTTCAGAGAGAACTAACTTCTTTCGATTTACAGCTTTAAATCATGAATAGTTGAGAACTGGCGCCCTTTAACCCCTTAAGGCACACATTAATTTCTAATTTTCGGTCAAAAAATCACCTATTTTAAAATCACCTAGAGAGCATCGTGACACTTTTATTATCTTTTCATGATACATTTGACAATTCACAACCATCATATTCAGCCACAAACTCAGTGATGGATCCACGAACTTGTAACTTCAGCTCCCTTTCAGTTAGAAGTTTGCAGTCTGGAATTCTATTTCTTGCAATAGTTCCAAGAGATAAGATTCCTTTTTTCTTCAATTATACTTGCAGAGGAATAGATCCGTACACTGTACGGGCAAACCAGTTAAGGGGTTAAGGCAGTGGTTTTCAACCTTTTTGTACCGGCACCCCCCTTTTAAAAAAAATTGGTGCGCCCCCCTTTAAAAAACAAATTGTTGCGTCCCGTTAATTTATATAAAAATCAAATTTCATAAATACTCAACGGATATTATAATTTATTTAATGGGCTACAAAATAATATACAATATTATGTAAAAATATAATATATTTATTATAAAAAATATAATCACAAAACAAAAAAGAATATATAATTAATACTACTACAACATAAAATTTAATGCGACGGTTGAGCTTGTTTTTCAGCACAAATTTTCTCAAACCGTGGTATCATTGAAGAAATCGCGGTTCTCAGTTCCTTTTCAATCATTAACACATTCGCTGCCACCAAAATTTATATATCCATCCTCAGAAGCCGAATTTAAAAAAAGTGTTTTAATGATTAAAAACGTTCCTAATATTTTAATAGTAAAGCCAGAAAAAAAGAAAAACCTTTTATTTTCGTGTTTAGTGTAAAAAAATTTCGGACGTTCTAGAGTGTCAGTGGCACCTCACGTTCAACTTTTTATCTGTATGCCACTGATGCTCTGGCGCGTCTCATCATTTTTCTGCGAAATTATTGACACATTATATAAAGTCACAGTTTAAAAGAAATAAAATGTTTAATTGGATAAAGAGAAGTGAAATTTATGAAAAATTATAAAATGTAACAGTAAAATATAAATATGTATAAATGTAAATGTAAGATTATAAAATGTAACAAATATTGTATAATATACATAAACAACATAATAGAAAATGAAAAAAAATTAAACTTATTACAAACAAAATGTCAGTGTAGAACAGTACTGCATAAATATATTATCACTTATATTTCACAGCTGGTCACTGGTATATTTCACAGCAATTCAAGCAATATCCTGGCTTGTCGGGACAGTCACGGCACTCATACGTAGTGTCCGTGCGTTTGCCTTGAGAGGAACAAGATGTACACCTTTTTCTTTGTATTTTGGTTTTACCAGGTGCAAGTTCTCTTTTCTGAAGAGTATATCTGAGATTCTTGGGAGTCGGCTTTTGTTCGTCTGTTGATGGCAAAAGTGATTTTACAACGTTCAGTCGGTACTCGTAAAGTGATATTTTTTTTCCGGAATATTTATTATAAAGAGCATGTGAATTCATTAGCATTACTTCAATAGTATGAAAGAACAATTTTTTATACCAGCGTAGTGATTTTCTCTCCGAGAGATAATATGACAGCATTTGATCTTGCCGATCTACACCAGACATAAACGCATTATATTTGATGATTGGCAGAGGCTTCTGCTTTATTTCATTTCGTTTATTTAAAATGTCAACCATTTCATTTTTGTATTCCGTAGAAATATAAGACACTTCACGCTTATCTTTCCATTTTCCGATCATTACTCCCTGACAATACCTTTCAATAGTATCGCCTTTTCGCAATTTAGTAGTTTGAACATTCTTTGGAGTGTTTTTTCGAGTGGTTCTCAATGTGCCTGTGCAGTGTGTCTTTTTATCTAACAGTAACTTGGCCAAGTCAAAGCTATTATAATAATTGTCCATGAAAACATGGTGACCGACATTTAATTTTTCATTCAGTAAATGCAAAACAATTTTTTGTGTATGGTTTTGCCCTCCATAGTCATCTAATAAACCAGTATACACGGCAATCTTTTGCACTATTCCACTTGATGTGCTCAAAATATAAAGTTTTATACCGTACTTATGTCTTTTATTCTTTATGTATTGGCGAAACAATAATCTACCTCGCCAGAGAACCATAGATTCATCCAAAGAAAGTTCTCTATTAGGATAATATATCTCGCACATTCTTTCGTTAAAAAAATCGATAACAGGGCGTATTTTATATAACCTGTCTGTAGGTTGAGGTTCTCCAGGTTCACTATTTTTTGCAAAATGTAATGCACGTAAAATTAATAAAAACCGATTTCGGCTAATGCTATTTGCAATGCCTGCATTATGAAATAATGGGTCCTTCTTCCAGTAGTCCTGAAGTCTATTCATTCTTACTGTCCCCATTTGCAAGAATGCTCCCATAACACTTTTGAATGGTATTTTTCAATTAATTTTTCCACAAGCATTTTACGGAATTCCAAATGGTCCCGTTTTCCTCCATTTTTTTGATATAGTACAAATGAATTCCATACGGATATATCCACAAGATGGAAAAATATTTTCTTATAGTACCTTTTTCCTCGTTTTCTTGTTGTTGGGTAATCGTGGAGATGCTGATCAAGCCGATCAACGCCTCCCATTGTATCGTTGTAATCAATTACAACTTTCGGTTTCTTTATTTGAGTGCCATCATTGGCTGTTTTACTTGTATTTTCCTGATGTGTGTTATGGATTGTTGAAAGCAAAGAGACATCTTTTTTGTCTTTCCACTTCATCACCATTACTTTTCCTCTCTGAAATGCTATAACATCTCCCTCTTTCAATTTTTTATTTCTAATTTCAGATGGGACTTCTTAACTGGTACTTTTCAGAGTCCCGTAGGTATCTGTTTGACGTTTTACCAGGAAATCCGCTAATTGTGGAGAAGTATAAAAGTTGTTAGTCGTCAAACAGTACCCTTTATCTAATAACGGTTCAATCAGTGACAACACTACTTGAGTTGATACCGGCATTTCTCGATATGCATCGCTCAGATTCGTTCCTTTTCCGGTATATATAATGGATGAATATAAGTAACCGGTTTTTGATTCACAAAGAAGGTACATCTTTATTCCGAAACGAGCTCGTTTCAGTGGTATATATTGCTTCCATTTCATTCGCCCTGTATACAGTAGTAGACTTTCGTCTATTGTGATATCTCTTTCCGGTGTATATAGAGAAGAACACTTTTTATTTATATGGTCAAATACAGGTCATAACTTATTGAGCTTGGGATGGAGGTGAATCTCAGCATCGTAAGTTTCATTGTTAGAGAAGTGAAGATATCTTTTTATCTCAGAATAGCGACGAAAGCTAAGGAGCTTCGGAAAAATAGGTGATTGAAAAATTTCAACTTTTGACCAATACATCCTTATCTCAGGCTTTCTAATTATACCTTGTAGTATAGTTATGGCTAAAAATATGTATAATTCTTCCATAGTAATCGGTGACCATAGGTTCTGTGATGATTCTGGATGTTGAAATGCATATCTGTTTGTTTCAGTTAGAATTATGTCCATGAGAGAGTTATCAAAAAATAATTCAAAGTATGACAAAGCATCATCGTAATCCGTCAGAGTAAAACAACAGCCAGGGTTAGCTTCAAATCGAAATCTCGGTGGTGCAACGTTTGGTTGATTTATACTAATTTGATACCAATTCCTTGCTGTATCCAAAATCTCGTTGTCATTATCTTCCGATTCACTTCCATCACTCAAGAAATCATCACTCTCATCGCTGAAACTGTCTGATAAATTGGCATATTCAAAATTGTCATCGTCAGAGTCGCTCATTATCAGATAACTTTTTTTAAATTACAAAAACACTTAGTAATATAATTTGCAGTTAACTGCTTACTTTTATTATATTTACGTAATAAAAATGGATATATTACTTTTTCCAGACCAAACTACTACTTTATAGCAAAGAATTCCTAGCAAACTTATAGCTGATCATCAAAATGCGCCACCTGGTTTACATAAGAAAAATGCTGAATAGTGGAGCCATCTATGTCAAATAAGTTTAATTATAATCTAGCCTATTTATTTTTACTGGAACGGATCTCAGACGAGTATTAGAAATAAAATAATGCGAGATACAAGGGCGCCACACGGGCATGTGCAAATTTGCCGGAAACTTTCGCCCGTGTGAGACACGGGCAAATGCGTTAAGGGGTTAACGTATATGTCTCTCGCCGATATTCCCCTAAGGTTAAGGCTGGCCAGTCCATTACAGTCACTTGGTTTCGACGGAACCATTCCTTCGTTGAGTTTGATACATGCACGGAGCAATTGTCTTGCTGGTAAATCCACTAATCACCCCCAATAGTTCTCCAAATGGTAAAAGATGCATTTCCAGCATTTTCTGGTAATCTTCTGAACATAGCCTACCTTCTAGAAAAGCAATATCAGTAGTTCCATTGAATGAAAATGCTCCCCAGACCATAACTGAACCCCCTCCTTGCTGTCTGTTGAAAAATGTTTGTGGCTCCTGCGGAATATCGTGCCAGTAGTATGCCCATCCATCTGGGCCATCTAAATTGAACTTCTTTTCATCACTGAAAACAACACTTAACCATTCATCTGTCCAATGCATGTGATTTCGAGCCCACTTATGTATCTTCACGACGTTCTGTCAACTTGGGTGAACGATGCATTTTGCGATAAATAAGATGTTTATGTTTTTGTAGCTGTCGATGCACCGTAGATTTCGATACTGGAAAAGTCACTTCTCTAGAAACTGTTGATCTTGCCATTTAGTTATTTGCTTTGGTCGTCCAGAACGAGATTTTGTTTCAAAATTGTCACCTTTAGATAAAATTTGGTATATATACCAGCCCTGCTTCGTCTCATTTTTCTTGCAATATCCACAACTTTCATTCCAAGAGCGTTTGAGCAATTTCAGTTTTGGAAAACTGCACGTTGCGAGGCATCTTTGCAACTAGTCGAAAGAAGTTTTTCCACTTCGAACTTATCTCAGGAAGTAATTACGTCACAAGTACACGATTTTGGAATATACAAATTTGGTTATTAGTACTCCAATCAGCTTTTAACACATGTTGTCTGTATATTTTTGGGACAGCATTATTTCATTTTTATTTTTTATGTCATCTTTATAGCTGTTAAATGTGTTTTAAGTGTTTTATTAATTCTATAACGTCATTACAATTTTGCATATTTTCCATTGTTTCTCCTACTCAGTAGATTACTTCCTAAACTTAAAAAAGTCTGTTGTCTATAAACTTTCGTGATGCACTTTATATGCCTAGTTATTGCTTTATTTAGAGAATTGTGTGCGTACGCATGTAGTGAATTTTTACATTAGAAGAATTGGATGCTTATCCTCTAGTACCGCCTGAGGGTATTGATACCAAAAGGTATCATTTCGTCCTTATCACCATGATTTTCAACAGTTTGATCTACTACAGAAAGATTCTGAGTAGTCTACTGAAAGAAGTCAAAAGTTGCCATGCCAAATTGCTATTTTTTAGGAGATTTTGGAATAGAGTCCAGTTAACACGAGAACGCATTATACCAATATTTGCTTTAGAAATTCCAAGAGAGGCAACGATGGGAAGACGATCAGATGTGAATTCATGTTTAACA
This sequence comes from Stegodyphus mimosarum, assembly GCA_000611955.2. NCBI lineage: Eukaryota > Metazoa > Arthropoda > Arachnida > Araneae > Eresidae > Stegodyphus > Stegodyphus mimosarum. The sequence continues at coordinate 231,086 of KK112659.1, forward strand.
TCCATTACAACAGGAAGAATTGTGGTAGGAAGTGCTATATCCAGAATGTTGGAGAACTCGATGTGTTCAGGGCTGTATGCAGATGGAGACAGGCTTATTTAGGATAAAATTATGCAACTCTTTGCCATTTATATAAGGTTTTTCGACACTTCCATGCAATGTTCTTAGCGTTAGGTCACCTGCTAAGATGATAGGAAAGTTCTGAGGTAAGATTTGTTCTAATATGTAATCATTATGTCTATTATCCGGCAGATTGTAGCAGGCACTAAAATATAAATTTTTAAAAGTGAGAAGAGTTGCATTTTCTGTCACAAGTTCCATATTAAAATCCCGAGATTCTTTTATGAGACATGAAGGAAAAAACAGATTTAACATATATACAAACTCCACAACCACAATGGTTAGCCCTGTCATACCAATAAAAATGAAAATTTGCAATTTTTAGACTATAACGCTTCTGAGTTAGTCACTAAGAGTTAGTCATGAGTCATTAAGCCAATGCTGATGTCATTGTTTTGCATAAAATGCTGGAATTCATAAAATTTAGATTTTAAACCATTAGCATTCCATATGCAGAATCAAATTGATGAGGAAGATTTCATACAATTATCCATTAAGTGGTAGTTTTCCAGTGTTGTTGAGGTGAATTTTTATCTGCGGAAAGTTGTTTAAAGAGAAAAAAAGACCCGACTCATTTATGAGGGTGATGAGAGATTGCAACTCATTTAGTACTTGCCTTGCTTCGCTGATACTCTCGGGAGCTAGTTGAGGGCTTTTGAGTATGTTGTATTAATGACAAATCTGTCTGCATATGATTTCTGCTGTCTTCGTTTGGCCTAGGGAATCTGACACAACCTAGGCAGTTGGCTGTAGCCAGTTTCCTGACAATTTGCACATTTCGGTGGTTCGGACTTTAGTACATTGAAAAGATTTAAGATTTTCTGTATGGTGGAACACTTGACAGCAGAAAGACTGCAAGGGTTCAGCTCTACCTTTATACCTTTCAACGGTTATTTTCGTGTCTAGCACGAATTGTTCATGAAAAATATCACTGCTCTGCTCCTGCTTTATAAGAGTGACGAGGAAAAGGGGGAGATTGTAGACTTGTCCATCTCTTTTGCGTTTTAGTTGATTCACACATTTGTACAATGCTATAACCTTTAGCTGTGAGTTTGAGATGTCTTCGCATGTAATGTATGAAGATAGGTTTAGTACAACAGCTTAAATTAGCTTGCTTTCCAGGAGATAGGAGTAGTGGAAGTAGATTTTTTCATCCGTGAGGACTGTCACAATTTGGCAATAGATTGAAGGTCTGGATTTTAAATTTGTTGACGGGATATTCTTACATGCAGCGATATTATAGCATGTAAGGCATCCTCTTAATTTCATGAAATGGAGCCCTTTATATTTTATGATGGTCCGTGGAGTGCGACTTTGAGGTGCGTCAACCTGATTGGCTGGCGCTGGATCTGCAGAAGTTTCCATGTTCTCACGAATTGCATGTTCAGCTGTTGGTATAACTGGCAAATCAGGACGCTCTATCTGAGTGGGCTTCCAGGAAGATTTGCAATGTTTGTTTAGTGATGGCTCCTTTAGGACCGGAACCCAGGTTGGAGCTATCTTCATCTAGAGCTTTGTATTTTTTATCGATTTAGGCATGATAATTCCTAGCAGTACAACCACAAATAAATCAATAAAGTAAACAAGAGGAAGCTAAACAGTCTGGTACTAATATTGACAACTGGGAGTCTTAAGACAGTCCCCGCAAAACTAAGTGGCATAAAGGTAACAATTGGGTAGAAATTCACAATTCATGTACATGAGCACAGAGTTTAAACAATTAGCATAAAGGTTAAGACTTCATGTGTGTAAGAAATCTAATCCACAATGAGCAATATCACATACAACAGCTAAAAAATCTCCACTTAAAATCTAACTGTGTGTTAGTGTTTGTGTTGTTTCACTTTAGAGTCCAAAAGATCATGTGTGAAAGTACAATTTGTTATGCACCCTATACTGAATCAATTCACAAAATAAATTAACTAATGAAATAAGAAAAAGATCAATGCATAGACCTGTTACTGAAAGTCACAAGGCAGGGTTAAAGTATCAAGTCTAAACATAGGTACATGAAATCAAAAAGAATCCGACAAGGCCTGAGCTCAAAATTTCACGGCACCAAATGTTCTGGTCCTTAAAGGCACCAGACGTTAACTACCAAGTTAAATACTACAAAATATCTATCTGTTACAATTATATTCTGAAATTAAATAATTTGTCTACAAACAATCCCAAGAGACCAAATCTGTTTATTGCGTTGTGTGAAGTTTTTTCAAAAGAACTGTTCCGAGCAACCCCCAAGATCAAGCAGCAGTACTGGAGTTAACATTACACAATACATCACAAGAAAATACTCTGAATCAAATAGATAGCCAAGGATATTTATTAAGGCACTATAAAAATGACATGAAATCTTATTACTTAAATTTTCATTATTGTACCGGGATGACAACTAAAAAAATACATTTAGAACTAATTATATTTCACCGTAAAATATTAAATTTTGATGCAGATTATCAGATTCTGCTGGCCAGCGTACATGATATATTTCAATGTTGATTCTTTATCGACTTAATGCTGGGGTTGCGGTGCTTATTTCTTTCCTGTAAAGGTAAGCCCGCGTACATTATATCTGTATTTATTTGCAGTAAAATACAAAAAGGGAATTTTAATGAATCACCAAGTATGGTATTTAAGTGTTTTCTAATTACGAGAATGATTACTTCGTTCAAAAGAAATTTCTTAATTTTCACAGGAAAAGAAAATTACATGCATTAAATAAGTAATCCCTTAGGCAGTTTAAAAGTATTTCATATTCATGTAGTCCCGTTGGAGAAAAATGAGTACTTTTATTCTTTAATTCAATTATTCAATTAAGGGTAAATCAAAGGGTTAAAGTAGAATTAAAATTTTTATTTGTTCCTTAT
>KK112659.1:234091-247917 GCA_000611955.2 Stegodyphus mimosarum
AAAAAAAATTTCTCAACCAAAAGAGTTAGCACCTTAAAGAGTAAAAGAAAGTAGAATTTAGCTAAAGTTAACTAATTTAGGATCTCTGTCTTAATTCATATATATATATATATATTAATTACTTCCCAGGTTAAGGTTAAATGGTCCTAAATAGAGTAAATACACTGCAAATGCTTAACTTAACAACCTGGATTTAAGATCCAACAGAAAAACTCCTGACAAATAAGTTAAATAGATTTAATTAGAGATTAAATATACATATTATTATTTCTTACTTTAATTAATCATAGCTAGAAATTTTCCTTTAATTATTCATATCCATTCCATTATTTTTGTGAATTTAATTATCCTTATTATTTTAGTTCATGTTTACTGATTTAAGGTTGAAAGCTGTCGTTAAAATTCGAGTGAAAGGAGGTAAAGAACAAACAAAAGTCTGAACTCTCTTGAAGAAAATTTTTGAAGCTTACTTAAGCATTACCCATTGTAACAAAAAAAGGTGTCAGTTATCATTGAAATTTTAAATCTTAGATTACAAAACACTACAGCTATGGACAAGAAAAACAAATGGAACTTATCTGCTGAAAATTTTCTCCAGACGACCAATCCGTTAGAAGTTGTTAGACAAGGCACTCCACCGTGCATCATTCTCGCCAGTTATCGATGTTATTCAGGCGACCTGAAGGCCCATCCTAGTGAGAAGACGAAAAAGCATTGATGATTCTAAGAAAAATCTGGACTCCCCGTCCGAGTGGAAGAAGATGGTAACTTCAAAGGGATTCAAGGAACGTCAGAGCTCCCCGTCTGCATAAAAAGGATGTAGAAGTGTAGTAGAGCAGAGGTGTAGTAGCATATCAGATCTTCTTAGACGTACATCTTTTTCTTCTTCTAGTAAGTCATCCCTCTATGGGAGCAAGCAACAAGCCGAAGGCGGCTTACAGGATAAAGGCCTTGAGCATCTAACTTTTAACGGTCGCCCTGGTAATCATGGCGGCTCTTCCAGAGGAAGGTAACGTGAGTTCTTCTTACAGCTGCTTTCTGAGGCAAAAAGAGAGAAAAGCGTGCACTCGGGTTTTACTCGTCCAGAATCCAGAATTTTCCAAATTCACCCAAATTGGTGAAAAAGTATGCAAATCTCGCCAAGCACAAAACAGTGCTGCGAAAACCTAGTTTTTCCCTCTACACACCAAAAAAAAAAAATTCCACCTTCGCCAACGGAAGAGGTGTGAGGGAAAGAATGTAACAACCCTACAACCGAAGTTGCACGACCAGACGCTGAGCGTGACCTTGGATGAAAACTGCTCAAAAAAACGCTCTTTTAGAAGAATAAAACTTAATACCCGAAATTCAACAATTTTAACAATTAAATGGGCATAATTCTCCAACGGGGCAACGGACAGTCATGAAAGTAGATTCATAAGAAAGCTAAATTTTTTCTCTCTAAGAGGTATAAATTTCATCCATGTAAATAAAAGGAAGTATTTTTAAATTTCAAATATTACGCAGAAAGCAACCGATTTCCCATTGTCTCCATTTCCCGAAAGCTGGTACTATCGAACGCGTAACTGTAAGAATGAGAACCCTGTTTAACTCGCGTAAAAATAATTGATTCATTAATGTAAACGGCAGATTTAGTGAAGAAAAGTTTAGAATAAGAATAAATTAATGCATATAATTTTACTCGCTCAATAATTAATTATCAAATAAACTGCAATTAACTACATATTAATCCACAATTCTAATCTAACTAAAATCGCTACATAACAATCCATGATTACTAAATTGCAATGCGTTCACAACAATTGTGCAAAGTTTCGAACAACTTACAGTGCTACCAACTGTAATGTTCCAAATTTTCCATTTCCCTGCGCCACCCTGTACTATCACAGAAGTTAATACTATCACAGAAGACTATCCTTCCGCTTCTGCATCTATCTCCATTTCTGTTTTCTGTTCACCCATTCTCCTTTCCAGTTTTCTTACTTACTAGTCCGTAGCTATGCTACTTGAGGTAATGCTAAATCTACTACAGCTTTCTCACTCTCTCTTGTATGAGTTCTTGTTTTTGTTTGTTCTTTGTTGGTATGAGGATATTGTTAAATACTGGAGAGCCGGTGAACTAATAGCTTAAGCACTAAAGTTTGGCATTTGTAAAAGAAATAAATGAAATTTTAATGTTTACCACTTGTGTGCTTTTTACCCTTATTTTTATGTGACTTCATCTTATGGATTTGGTACATTTGTCTATGTTTCTATTTAGTAATAATTTGTAATGAATTCATCATTATTACTTAATCTAATCTGATCTGACGATTTTATATTGTATTTTAATGTTTACCGCTTGTGTGCTTTTACTTTGTTTCTATGTGACTTCAACCTATGGATTTGGTACATTTGTTCACCTTCTTATTTTATTTAGTAATAGTTTGTATTGGAGTTGTGAAATTAGATCATACCACCTTCTGTTTGGCACATCATAATCATCTTTGGTTTCTCACTAATAATTTCATTCACCCACGTTTCCCCATTGAATTTTCAGATTTAGTTAAAAGATTTTCATTCTTTTAAATACTGCATGTATTTAGACCTTGCAGAAGCTGCTGCTGATTTCATTTCTTTAATAATTTCGATATTAAGAATACCTTTAGAAAATTTTATGTAATCAAATAAATGCATAATGAGTCACTTAAATTTTCAATTTCAATTGCTTTATTTACAGAGAAGCCTCTTTGCACAGAGGCCTGTGTGTGTGACAAGATAAGAATTATTTTCACTATTTTCGAATAGTGAAAATCATTTAAATAAGGCGTGTGAAAACAAAGAATTTGGGGATCAAAAATAGGAAATTCATGTAATTTTATCTTAAATACTTTGTCTAAAAATTCTTCAAACTGCAGCAGAATTTCATCACAATCATCCTGCAATACACATTTATTCTGTGTTAGTATTGTTAGCCCTATTTTCGTTCTGTTCTGTGCTTTTTCCGAACTTTGAGTCATTAACCGTGGTCGTTTTTACAAAATGCATTTTGAAGAAGAGAATGATTTTATTGGACATTTAGATATTAAATGTTGTACCATTGTTAAGACACTTTGTTGACCTTGTTTCGATGGAAAATTTTCAGCTTTTGAAATGTCTTTCTTTCAGCATTTATTGTTTATTTATTGCTCAGCATTGAATCCCAAATGAACTTTACTTTTACAATTATAACAATTTGGATCATTAAAAGTAAATTTACAAAGATTTTCTGCTTTAATTATTTTTGAATATTTTGGTTTCAAAATTCTAAAGTGCTGAAGGCAATAATTTATAGGTTTTAAGGTATCTTCAGCAAAAAAGGTAATAAGTAGTTTATCGCCTTGATAATATTCAAGGAAGGCGAATAATATTTTTGACAGAGAGCGAAAAAATTTAATTTTATAAGAAATGTTATCTCTAGCTGCCTCAAAAATATTTGAGAATCATTTTGATGAATTTTTTTTTTTTTAACTGTCCCATTTCAGCTTTTTTGTAATATAGTGTAACAAGTCATGCTATACGTCAATTGCTCTTTCAACTGCTAGGTCATTTGGCAACCATCAATAAAAGCAGAACTTCACAGGAAGCTTTATTAGGTCAGATATACTTAAAAAATGTTCATATATTGCAAGAGAATATTTAAAAATGCAATATAAAGAGGATAAGAACAGTAGAAGGTTCCACGATGAATAGCATCCCATGTTTGAAAGCATTACTAAGAATGTGTAAACCACATGTCCGTAATGTCAAGCATTGAATGTTATATTCATGCCACTCAAAAATGTCCTGTCTTGGCAAACTCACATGTGCACGTTGCTCTGTTGAAGGCAACGATAGTGAAAATTGCAGTGCCAGCCCGCTATGTGCAAATCGCAAAGGGGAGCACACAGCATTCTCTCGAGATTGTCCAAAGTGGAAATCTGAGAAGGTACAGAATATTAAAATAACCAAAAATATTTAGTACGCAGAAGCCAGAAAACTAGTAGCAGAGTCGCAGTCCAGAAAAACTGTATCATATGCAAACGCAGTAAAATCGATCAAATCCATAGGCACCCTGACTGACCATACAGAAAACAAAGCCAGTTCAAAATCTAGAACCCAACACTGCACAGAAACCTAAATCTCCAATAATATCATCAGCACATAAAGACGAGAAAGAAAACCCTATTGAAAGCAAAGGGAAAAAGAAAATATTGAAGCTTCATAAAAACGTAAGTGTCAGCTCCTTTTCGATCTGCAGCTCTGAGCACCTTGATTCAGAGATGGAGGTAAAAGAGGATTTGAACATCCCGAAGAACCTGCTTCCACGTAAAGCTGCAAATTGTCGCGGTTTCCACCAAAATCTAGATAACATCAAAGACTTCATGAACTTGCAGCACCCTGTGGTTTTGGCATTTCAGGAAACCCTACTGAAACCAGAAAAACAAACTAAATTTCAAAGATTTACAATTTTTAGAAAAGACAATTTTGCAGCTGAACGTGCCAGCGGAGGTGTAGGCCTCCTCGCCTCACTAGACCACCCAAGCAGATCACTTGCTTTAACAGGGTTGCCACGCTACCGGGAAAACCGATAAAAAGTCAGAGAATTCAAATATTTTAGTCTAAATCTGGAAAACTCAGAGAATTTCGTATAGCGATTCCCCAAAAAAGCGAGTTTTGTGCCAACGGTGGAAGCCGATCACTTTCTTGGCATGCGTCAGCGTCATTCGGGCGGTTGGCATAAAGCCAATTCTTGCAGCTCCAGGCAGGACTGTGTTACACAACTGTTGTCATTCCACGTGACAGCTAAAATTTCATTACGGGAATCAAATCTGTAGTCATATGCCCCGCGTTCTTTTCCCCTTATCTCTTTGTCTGCTGCATTAGGGCATTTGTTCATTCTGTTGAATTGAACAGTTCCTGTTTCTCTAACTTCAATGTCCTGCAAATGTTTCATCAGAGAAAATCCTGTGAAAAAATTGTCGAAGTAAACTTTGTGAGCATTTGATGTGTGAAGAATAGATACCATCTGACGGACAACAGATGTCCCAACCCCACAGATGCTTTCATCATCTCCTAATTTCTTTGATTTGCCTTCATACACTTAAGTCTGATAACAATATCCAATCTGTGAACAGCAGATAGCCCATTGTTTGAACCCAAACCGCACTGGCTTACCACGTATAAATTGTTTGAGGTAGTGATGTCCATAGTAACGAACTATTGTTCGTCAATGCTCAAGCTTTCAGAAAACACCCCAAATTGTTGAAATTTGTCATTCAGCTTGTCAATCAATGGGCGAATCTTGAAGAGGTTCACCTAGTGGAATCCTTTCTAAATCAGAGTTGTCACTGATATGTAGGTACCGTTTAATTTCCAGATACCTATTCTGACTCACGATTGCTCTAACACACAGAATGTTTTATGTCTTCATATTCACACCAATATAATTGTTCTTGCGGAAAAGGTTACGGTTCTTCCAGTGAAAAGAAGTATTCCAATAAATTTTTTTAGGGAGTTGTAGAAAGCTGAAATTAATGATTGTTTTTCTGTCTGGCATATATTACAGACTGCTGAACAAGGTGACAGTTTTCAAAAGTATTTCAAAACACTACCGGGGATTTTCCCCCGAGTTTTCTAATGACATCATTTCGCCTTGTCTCTGTAACGTCAGAATTTTCATATAGTTTTGAATACTTAGGTTGTTTCTTTTTCCAATTGGAAGTCAATACTTCTTTTCTCTTTTTAGCAGGTGGTAAGCAGGTGCCTTTTGTTACTTCATTTGCTGAAGATTCAGTTGCATTCACTAAAACATTTTCCTCAAATCCTGCCACACTGTGAATTTCAACACACCCGGGAACATCAAATGGTTCTTCATCATCAATTACGTTGTCATCCATGTCCTCATTACCTGAAATCTCATCAACCCGCTCTGGTGGAATTTCAACAATATCTATGGGGCTATTATCGTCATCTTCGTCAGATGCAAAAAAAATCATCAGAATTTTCAATTTCTTCTAAAGAAAGATATCTTTTATGCGACATTTCCTGGAAAAAAAAGAAAACCAGTTTTTTTTTTACAATTTTAGTCAGTATCGGCCATGATCCCGAAATGGGGATCGATATATCTCGGTTCATTGTACCCATCCAAATTAAAGTATGAGTATAAATAATATATAAATACATTAATTACTTACCAATGATCCAGGGAAATTCAGTACAACAAAAGTAATTGTTCCTAAGTAACTTTTTTTACGCTTTGAAAATAACCGCATTATTTTTCTTGTGAAAAGTAATGAGAGAGCAAGAAAAATAAACTCATGAGCTCAACTAACTGAGTCCACATGTTTAAGATTTCTACCCTTAGTTGTAATCTTCAAGAAAGCATGACCACCCGTAAGGGACCACCCAGGTGCAGCATGACGTCACAATGTATACAAATGTAGGCGATCTCCATATGGAGATGTTGACAGGGAATGGGTTAATGGACATAGTCAGTTTTGGAGAAGCTGAGATACAAATCGTCGAGGTAGACAAATTGAGCGGTTGATTGAAGGTCTTCTAAATAATTGTCAGGATACCTACTTCCATGAACCACCAACAAGGACGTGTCATGCTCTTGGATCTTGCCATCTGTTCACCATCTTTCTTGCTTTTCTCTACATTTAGTGTTGGAGATGATCATTACAGTAGTGATCATTTGCCGATATTTGTTACTCTTACAAGGAAAGGAATGTGTCCCCTCATAAAGCCCTCACACTTTATATTTGAAAGGGCAGAGTAAGAGCTTTTCTCCTCTCTTAGGGAGCTTACAGAAGAAGTTGTGAACTATGTGCCAGTTGAGGATGCAGTGAAAGCCATTACTGACATTATAATCCAAGCGGCTAGAGCCTCTATACCTCTAAGCTCAGTAAAGCCTCCAAAATACTTGAAACCATGGTGGAACCATGAATGTCAGAAAACCCCGAGACATCAGAGAAAAGCCTGGGGACGTTTATGAAGATACCTTACTCTACAAACTTACTGCTTTCAAAAAAGCCAAAGCAAATGCACAGAAAATACAATGGCAGATTAATAGGGATTCCTGGATACCCTGTGTGTCTGGGATAACAGCCTCAACCTCTAGTAAACATGTATAGCAAAGAGTTAGAAAAGCATGTGGAATATACAGAGACCACACCACTCACTTTTGCTTAAACTTTTGCTTCCATCCTAAATGACCACAGTTATTCCCCAACATTTCTGTCTGCAAAGTTACATGCTGAAAATATTCCCATTAAGTTCAACTCTGCCAACTGGGAGCCTTGCAATTGTGAATTTTCCCTTTTGAGTTAGAGCTTTATTACAGACATGTAGGACTTGCGCTGTTCCAGATGTCATCAGTTATGAAATGCTGAAGAATCTTTCCTGTTAAGTCATTGAATGCCCTTCTCACTTTGTATAACTGGGAGTGGAAGGAGCATAATTTTCCCAATGCATGGAAGAAAGCTGTTTTCATTTCTATACCGAAGTCGGGGAAAGATCCAAAGAATCCCACCAACTACAGACCCATCGCCCTTACCAGTTGTGTTTGCAAGCTTTTTGAAAAAAAAATGGTGAACTGCCACTTGATCTCTTATTTAAAAAAGAACAATGTAATTTCCCTCTATCAAAGTGGTTTCCGTAAAGACAGAATGGCTATTGATAATATTGTTACGTGCGTACGGGTTCGTTATATATTGAATGCACAAGTCGTTAAAAAGTTAACAAAAAATTTATTCTTTCCACAAGAAATAAATTAAAATGCGGAAATATTTCTTCACAGATCTTCGCACAATATCTCAAACGTTTAGCAAAAACTCAGTTCAAAAGAGATAAAATAATTCTATCTCACAGCGAAATCGCTACAATCAATACAGCATTAAGTAAACAAACAGCAGTTCGCTTTTTACAGCTACAAGTATAACAGCAACAACAACTACAACTGAGATGAGGTGTTTCACCTCGGCTTCTATAAGCTTTTTAATTATCAGTAGAACAATCCCGATTTTTCTAGATTTTTCTGGATGGCAACAGTAATAACGAGATATTTATTTATTAAACATTAAATGCACGCGCGCTTTTATTTTTATTGCTATTTTTTTTTCGACGTAGCTTTCTCTTCAAAAATCGTCTGCGTTGCTAAGGCAACATGAAGCAAATCTAATTTAAAATTTGAAAACATCCTTACAACACTTACTTTAGACAGCAAGCTAACACAAGGATCCGTTCTTCGTGTCACTCCGCATGCACGTGACGTAGGCAGGACGAGTCTTATTGCTGAGAGGTAAGGTAGGTATGTAGTTCACGTGTGGCATACGCCATATTCTTTAGTTTTGTTGCTTAGTGTTTTTCAGCTGTGTTCCAACCCTCGTACACATTTATCACCAGGCATACTGTTTCGAAGCATAAGTACACTTGCATAAACACTTCTTATAAAAAATCGAAAATTAGAAATGAAATTTTTAGATAGTTAGTAACATTTTTATTTGACTAAAAAGCAATTAAGAAATTATGTTTTTTAACATGTTATTTGAATTTCAGTGTCAAGGAATTCAAAAACTGTCGGAATAAAAGTTGTAGATAATTTAATGCATGACACAGGGAATAAAAAGTATTTTAGGTAATCCACTGTTCTGTATGTATGTGTGTGCATATATAGATATGCATCATTTACGCCAGGACATAGTCCATTGAAAGATGCGACGAGAAAGCGTGACGCATTACTTCAGTATGTGAACGGAGAAGGAGTTCTTCCTTGGCAACATGCAATATAAATATATGTATATGCAAAATTCATGTGTAATGTCCAAGTGGAAGTAAATATTTGTAAATAATTTTTAATTTTTTTATCACCGCATGGTGTGAGGTGCGGTGTGGGCGTGGTCAGTGAGGTGCGCGTGGTGCATCGTCACCAATGACATCACACCGAGGTTCGTGGTCATGAGTTGATTTGAGTTGTCTTTAGGCTGCTGTTTTTAAACATCTACAATCAATATATTTTGCATTGTTTTTAACTCAAAAGTTATAAAAAAGAACAATACAGTTATTTTCACCAAGAAACTTTTCCATTTAAACACATTTATTTATTTTCCAAACAACAAGTTTCTGTATTATACTTGAAACACACTTAAAATTATCTTTCATGAACTGATATCAACTTACTAGAACTAATCATTTACTTATATCTAAGAAGAAAATAATAATAATAAATTATAGGTACATAAAAAATCAGTATAGTATATTAATGCATTTTTATAATCTTCATAACATTTCGATTAAAAAAAACCTGTCACAAAATAAATGAACAAGTTTTTTCTGCCTTAAAGAATCTCTTATATTTTTAAAATTTATACATAAAAATATATCTTCACAAATATATTTAATTCTATCATCGGCATTTATCGTAATGCATTCATGTCTTGTTTGTGAAGGATGATTTACAATGCAACCTTCACATTTAAATAGTTTTTTAATCACTGAATATAATTCAGTTTATGAGTTCCTTAAAAAGTTTGTCATCGTCACTTGTAAAATAATCTCAAAAATACTTTTATATAAAGCATTTGATACATCAGGAATAATTTTTTTCAATTTTTAGTCTACTTTTAAGTAAGGCTTTAGTTTAAAAGAATTTTCATCTTGTTTAAAAACTTGTTGAAAAAATTCACTCACTTTCTTTGTTGAAAACTATCAACTCATTATTACAAATGATGCTTGCACTTGTATAGACAAGCTTAAACTCATATATCTTTGAAGAAAATTTTTGCCATGTTGCGGCCGTTATAACAACACTGCGTGTAGTAGGATACAATATTTTGTGGAATAAATGAGGTAGATGAATGTTCATTCGGTTTTCAAACTGATTTATGGATACAAAATATCCCTAACCATTCAAATTTCATTTTCTTATATCGGCTTTTTTAACTAAATCTGAATGTATCACATCAGCTTAGTGGCTAAAACCTTCAAACTACTAAGCTGGTGAGATATTTTTGCTTGAGGGTTCGATCCTATATTTTGAATAATAGAACATTTTTAATAAACTCTTAAATAGAGTATTTTCTTTTTTCATTCCTAGAAAACGTCATGAGCAATTCATAAATAGATTTATTTTCTTTTTTCGTCAAGAGAGGGCAGCATGAACATTTGCCCAAAAAAGCTTTCTTTTAACTTGAGCCCAAAAAAGCTTTCTTATAACTTGAATGCATGTGAAACCAACTCCCGTTCCATAGTGTTGCTGAAATCCTTGGGCCTTCCAAATTTTACGTGCCTATTTAATCCTCGAAAATGATGTCGTAGCGTTGGTTTTGTGATCTCATATTTTCTATGAGCTTCATTAAATCCAATAAGACCTTGCGATAATTTGTTTATCGCCTCTTCCAAGTCTACCTTTTTCCAATGATTATAAACTTGTTTTGACATAATGGCCTATCAAATAAAAAAAATTGTAAAATCAAAAACAGAAAAGAAAGAAGGTAAAAAATCGGTCGAAATAGGAATTTCTAAAGCACGACTTGGGCATCTCGCACAAGTACGACTAAGAACACTACGTAAGTCGTTACTGACTGATCGTAATGCATGTTAATTTTGCACAAATGAACATCTATAATAATTACAAAACTTACAGTACTATCTACAAAACTCTAAAAACAATAAATACTTACAAGATTAACTCTCACAGATATGTAGAATATTATACGAAAACAGCGACAAACTTCTTAATAACAAATATCTCTTAGTATCTTAGTAGAAAGCGTAATGAATCACCATAAAACGTTTCTATTAGGAATTCAAGTGACAGTGAAGGGGAGGAGGGTGAAGATGGTGAAATATCTAACAAAGAACCACATGTGGTGCCATCTACATCCTATTGTGGCACCACTACAGCTGTAGCAGCCATAACACTCCAAATACAGAGCAGGTATGGCTTAAGCACAGGTACGACTTGAGCAACTTACCCTACTTAAGAAGGAGAAAAAGTATTTACAAACTACTTTAGAAAAAGTATTAATTCATTAAAATGAAAGTAAATTAGTATGTGTGTTGTTAAATATGCGCTGGTATATAAAATGACTATATTTTATTGTTTTTCAGTTATGAAAAAATATGGTACTTCCTTGTTATAGTGGTTCCCAACTATAATTACCAAATTTAGTTCGCCAAGCACATGAAGCGCAAATGTAAAAATAAGCAACACAGTATGTAATAACGATAATACTCACATGTCGTTTCCTAAGAATATTTTTAAAAATCCTTATTTTATTGCATGTAATTGTTGAACCGCTAAACCAGTTTCCAACACAACTTTCTTTTTTTTCTTTTTGCAATTTTTAACATTGCCCATCCAAATGGTTTCGTTGCTAACATAAACTTTCATGTTCTGGCCGTCTTTGCATATTTGATTGTCAGGTAAAATACCTTTTTCTTGAAAAAATGATATGGAACTCACTTCATTATTTGGTAATTAAAGATTGATAACATCATATTTACACACAGAAAAAGCAGTGAATACATTTTAAAATTAAAAATGTCAATTCAAGAACCTCTTCAAAAAATAATAATATAAGAACACGTAGCGAGAGCAAAAATGCAACATGGTGCTAATATCAAATTAGGTAGTAAGGTATAAGAATTTACAGTCAGTGCTAATGTATGATCACATGTCCAGGTATCCTCCCCCAGATTTTGGTGAGATCTGTCGAGTGACCGGTTATTCAGTCTTGGGGGCTGTTATAACAAAGAAGTGCCAAAAATTCTAACTGACTTTTTGGATGTAAAATGTAAGAATGAAATCAAATAAACTAATAAGTATTGACATTAGCAGCAGAAATGTGAAAAAAGTATGTCTTGATCAAAATTTTATTTCATACAAGAATTTAAATTTGAAATATAATAGAAATTACATGAGAAGGAATTCATTTATGAGCACACATCTGTGTTCATAAATTGAGATGGAGTAGACCACAGCAAATCACGTAATAAATAGCACACTTAAGGAGGAAATGCATTCTTAAGGGAATTTGTAAAGCAAACTGTCTTATATTGACATTAAACATGAAGACCCATAGCCTGCTTCTTGGGATTTTGCCCAACTATCAGTGCTATCTTATCTCTCGGTAGCTACTGAATTGCAGTTCATTTAAATTTGCACAAAAAAGTTTCTACAGTTATACATAATACATGATACTAACGTAGGATTTTCTTTTATCGAAGGGGATTAGGTATGAAATTAATTATAATTCTGACTTATGACAACTGCTCATGGACAGTGGTAGGATACAAGGACTTAAAATATGTTCAGTGAATATAATTGAAATTTATTCACTTCCAAAATATATTCACTAATCGATTTAAAAGAAATTCAGTTTATTGACGGAAGTTAAAATGGATCTTTTATACATTTAGTGCGATGAGGAGGGAAGCTTGCAGCATATTCATTTAGTCATAGTGAAATTCAAGTTAACAAAGTTTCTCTACTATATTTCATTGTTTATTTAAACATGAGAATCTTAAAGCTAAAACTAAGATGTTATATTTTTAGGAAAATTTTAAACACTGATTTAGGACCGGGACATATGTGTCCCAGTAGTCTTCAATGAGTAATTTTGTAAAGAAAACCAATGAATTTCTAGTCATAAAAATTTAATTATGAATGGTATGGTTGGAAACAAACAATGCACAAAGGGACATAACACATAGTGCACATTATTTTACTGCGCGATTCCTTTTTTTGTTGTGCACATTTACGGCACTGCCGTCGGGTGTTTGTTGTTACTGGCAGATGGTCACCAACATTGAGTAAAATTCGTGATGCTTTGGAAGGGCGTCCAGTTCCTCTACGGCGTTGATACTGTGCGTTGAACTTTCCGGACGTCATCAAGGCTTCTGCAAGAGGTGGTACAATGAAATCAAGAAGTGGAATTTTTCAATGTTTGAGTTCGCAGTACGCAATCCATAAGTTGACCACTGCGCTCATCAATAGACGAAAAAACACTTTTTTCCACCACTTGCAAGATTTTCTGTTTAATTCTTAGACATTTGCCATTTGGTCTGCAAGGTCTACACCTCCCATGATTTTGTTGTAGAATTCGATTGCTACAGGGCACTCAAATTCTTTTTTGCTTCCATCTTTCATGGTGCGATTTACTTTTGCGTATTTAGCTTCGTGGCAATTACTTAGCATTATCACTTCCTTTGAATCAAGCTACCTCGCACACATTGTTCCATTTTTAGTTACGAGAAACTCAGCCTCTCCCCTTTTGCTTAGTTTTGTTGTAAAGTTAGGAACATCTTTGCATGTCTTGATGCAAGTACCAACAGCAGGAAATTTCAGAGTTTCCATCAGATGCACGCTTGTAAAAAAGCGGTCATGCAAGCATCACATCTTTTCCTCGGATTGTCTCCGTTAGCTTTGATACTACCCATTCCCCGAGTGTGCCTTGAACTTCACCCGTTTCTTTTCCGGAATAAATGTTCATGTCATATACATATCCTGTTTTTGAATCACTTCGCTGCCAAATTTTTATCCCTCTTTTCACAGGTTTCATCGGCATATATTGTTTCAGGGATGGACGTCCCTTGAATTTCGCCATTGATTCATCAATAGATTGATATGAGCTTTCGCTTCGGCACTGTTTGAAGGTTTGTTTCAGGCACGAAACAACCTCGTCAATATAATATGTTTTACTTGCATTTTCTGGCTTTTCTGGTTCAGCAAAATATACACTCACGTTTGAGATATTTCATCTATCAAGAGAAATAGCATTTTTTTTTACGAAATTTAATACAGAGGTGATTGATAGTGGTAC